>RQTK01000184.1:153801-166924 GCA_003991915.1 Elysia chlorotica
ATTATATAAATACTTTGGGGGTAATTTTGTGGCCCCATTAGTCTTTCAAGCTCGTACCCACTATAACAAAATTGTTAAACTACACTGTTCTTAAAAATCCAGAGAGAGAGAGAGAGAGAGAGAGAGATAGAGAGAAAGAGGGAGGGGAGAGAAAGACAGACACACAGACATATAGAGACATGCAGACAGAGGGGGAATAAGAACGAGAGGATGAGAGAGAAGATGAAGATGAGTTTAAAAGGCCGTGAGACGAGACAGACAGAGACACACACACAGAATATCTTTACAGTTTGAAAAATCGTGATTGACGAGACGAAAATCGGTACAAGTAAGCAGGTCTGCTCTAATAAATCAAAATGACCAAGATCAGGGTTTATTCTTTGAATCATCTATATGTATCATGAGTCTAACATGCATAACATCATCTCTTGGCCAAGAGTGAATATTCCTAGGACACTTAAAAACCTTCTGAAGATTTTAGACCATCAATGAAAGCTGGGGCTAGAAGTGGTTTGGAAAACAATTTTCCTGTTCTATCTACTAAAATTTAAGGTTCATATTTTTTTTTACCGAACACCAACTACTCGCCTAATTAAACCAGAACTCCAAAGGAATTAAAATGTCCAACAGAAATACTGATGTAGTTAAATTTATTAGCAATAACCACCAACTGCAATGAAATGTGTAGACATGCATGTCATCCCTAAGCATTTTGTTCAGACTTTTCACACATTACTGGATCTCGACTTAAAGGTATCAACAAATTAACCTGAGTCCACAGATTTATAGAATTTGATATACTTTTCACATCCATTTCACCTTAAAAAAAGTTTACATGAATTAAAATGACCAAGATCAGGGTATATTCTTGAAATCATGATGTATCATGAGTCTAACATGCATAGCATCATCTCTTGGTCAAGTGAATATTTAACCCTCAGACATTTTTTAAGCTTAACTACTTTACTTATCCTTTTAAGAAAGTTTTAATTAATGGAAACAAACTGCTGAAGATTTTGATTTGCAAAGCTGCAGATTCCAACGCAACAATAGCTTTGGTGTTACTGAGCAGATAGGGCAATGTTCTTCTAGGTTGAGTTTCAATAGGTTAATAGAAAACAACAGAGCATGGTGATATAGATTTCTTTATTTACATCTGATTCAACATAAAAAATTTATTCTCTAAAACAGGCCTGCCTACTTGAAAAAGTCCCATTTAGGTACTTCCATAGCAAAAAATAGGTATTTGTCAGGAAAAATAGGTACAAACGCAGATTGCGTCTAGTACTAGTTGGATAAGTGTTAATCATGATACATGTACTCTGTACATGTGTATAGGGAGTATCTATAAACACTATAGATGTATAATATTTCTGCTTCAATATTGCTATATAGATACACAAAAACAAACAACAACAACAAAAAAAAAAACAACGAAACAAAAAAAACAAAAAAATTAAACCAAAAACATATTGTCGATTATATAAATACTTTGGGGGTAATTTTGTGGCCCCATTAGTCTTTTAAACTCTTACCCACTATAACAAAATTGTTTAACTACACTTTTCTAAAAAATCCAGAGAGAGAGAGAGAGAGAGAGAGAGATAGAGAGAGGGGAGGAGGAGAGAGAGACAGAGGGGGAATATGAACGAGAGAGGATGAGAGAGAAGATGAAGATGAGTTTAAAAGACCGTGAGAAAATGAAATAGAAAAAGAATGTGAGAGGAGACAGAGAGAGAGACACACCCACACACAGAATATCTTCACAGTTTGAAAAATCGTGATTGACGAGACGAAAATCGGTACAAGTAGGCAGGTCTGCTCTAATAAATCAAAATGACCAAGATCAGGGTTTATTCTTTGAATCATCTATATGTATCATGAGTCTAACATGCATAACATCATCTCTTGGCCAAGAGAGAGGGAGAGGAGGGGGGAGAAGGTTGACAAGAAGAAGAAATGGTCAAGGTTTTATTTGCTTCAGATGTGGATCGAAATCAATAAGACTAAAAAAACATAAGCTGTTATGGCGTACGGTGGTTTTTATTTTAGATATCCATACAGCTCAATAACCTAGATTTAAGGGAGCTTTGACCTGCTCCAGTTGCTTGAGGTATTTATTTAAGAGAAAAAGTCCTCTTTCTACCAATAAATTTGCAAGGGTGAACCTGACAGTTTTCTAACATTTTGATCTATCTAGGGTACGGGACTGGAAAATTTCAACTTAACTGGATTCACATCTTATAAATGCCACATAATGAAATGCCTTTACCAAGCACGAGGAAACCAAAACAAGGTCTGATGATTCCAATTTCTTATAAAGCAATGTTGTAAGAGGATATGGTATTTTTCCCTCTTTGATTCTGTTAGATTCAGACACATAATTCGACTCCCTGGTTTATTATCTAAATTCCAAGCTAGTACCACCTATAAGCACAATAAAATAAATGTTAATCAACATTCAAGTCTTATTAGAGATGCATTTATAATAAATGGGGCTGAGAGAAGCAATAAGAAAACTCCAAAGCATGCACACACACAAAAAAGGTGTACAGCTGTTGTTTTTTTTATATTTCCAAACATTTTTGTGGTTCAAGCATGTAGTTTAAACTCTCTTTTAAAACTAAAGTTTTAATCCAGTCTGAAGCAATTTGAATCATGAGGTTTCCACTACTTTATTATAACCCAGGAAATGTATAATGTTAAAAATTACAATGGCAAGAGTAAGTCTTCAATTGTAAATTGTTCTTTTAGTTTTTGAGACTGGCGCACATTATCTTGAAATAAAAATATGCTTGAAATATTTGCTTAAATATTTATTGCTATTGTCAGGCATGACCAAGATCAGGTTGAAACATTTTAATCATGAAAAATCAGGAGTCTAACATGCATAACATCACTTCTTGGTCCAATGATGGTTTTAAAGAATCCATCTTTGTCAGTGTCTACTAACATTTCAGCTATATGTAGATCATGGCTTATTTATTTAAAAGAATGTTGCTGTGTGAAAGTGGGGAAAAAAGAAAGATTGGAACAGCATAAAAAGGCAAACCTTAAAACGCTCACCTTAATCTGTCTTCCTCTAAATAATGAATCATCTAGAGCCATAGCAGTCACCACAGAATCTTTATCAGCAAACTCTACATAAGCAAACCTGCATAAAGATTGAAATAAAATTTTATAAACTTAATTTCACAATTCGCTATTCACACACCGAGGTTGAGGTACTCATCAAGTAGGTAACAGTGCTTTAAGTTTTTCCTAAAGATTAATTGTCGCTCTAGAAAACCCTAACAGTAACCCAAGTCCTAATGTTTGTTGATAATTGAAACTAGAAGCAGTAAACAGAAATACACAGGCATACAGAGACACTTTTATTTGCTTACCCATTCATCTTCAATCAGTCTGAAATGAATGTCTTAACCAATTCCTGCCTAATTAATCAATCTCAGGCCTGTTATACATTTTAGACAGTAATATTTGTGACACGAAATGTGTGATGCTTTCTTTAATTTTGTGGCCTTTAATAAGTATGAACTACATTTTTTTCTTCTTCTTTATTGAGCATCAAAGGATAAAATTGAGAATATTAACTATGTTATCAGTACTTATTTGACACTACATTTTTTTCTTCTTCTTTATTGAGCATCAAAAGATAAAATTGAGAATATTAACTATGTTATCAGTACTTATTTCTTATTTAACACTACATTTTTTTCTTCTTTATTGAGCATCAAAGGATAAAATTGAGAATATTAACTATGTTATCAGTACTTATTTGACAAAATATAGACTTAGTTAAATGTCCTTTGCCAAAGCATTTGAGGATTTAGTAACTTATTATTTTCTATTTGGGTTACGCCGCTTCCCATGACTTGTATAATAGTTCAATGTATTTTTAAAATATCTTCAATGCTTACGTTTAAAAGAGAGAACGATTTGAGTTACCGAGATAAGGCTAAAATATCACTTCTTACCCTTTGGGATGACCAGTGTATTTATCACAAAGGATTGTGACTCTGTTGATTGAGCCACATCCATGGAAGTGTTGTTCAAGTTCTTCAGCTGTAGCACCATAATCCACCTTTGAAAAGAGTAAAATAAATGTAGAGAAAAAAAAAGTGCCTTAAAAGTTTTTCAGCTATTGCATTCAATATAAGATTAGCATAATCCTATTATACCATTAGTACAAACAAAAATCCAACTTTATGTAAAGCCTAAAATCTGTTTATACCTTTCATATTATTCAAATATTAAATATTGTCTACCTGCACATTTTAAATGAATAGTCATTACAGCCTCTTCTTAACTATAAAAAATTTACTAGTTTTGTATTTATTAAATTCATAATTTTGAATCCTTTTTCTTGTTTTGAAAGCTTTAAATTATAAACTGCATCATCACTAAGTTGGTGGTGTCATGTACCTCTAGGCTTAGCAGATACTGGGATAAAAAAAAAAAAAAAATATATATATATAATGCAAAACTTTTTCTTTATTCCAACATGTATTTATATAAATTAATTAATGCCTTCAATCTCCCTTTCGAAGAAATAAGTGCTGCAATCTACTTTGATTTGCATCTCAACAGCCCATTTGTTTTCAAGCTTAAAATGGAACATCTGACAGCATCCATTCCTTATGACGTAGTATTCTTCATTTACATTGACAGATCAATAGCATGGCCCTTTTAATTTATGCCAATCACATGGCGCTTATAATTTCAACTTCAGATCAAATCAAACTTTCAGTTTCATGAATAATAAACTAGGCAGCAGCAGAACATTAACAGAATGCTTACATTTCCAACATAAATTGATTTTCCATCTGCTTCTACCTTCTCCTCAGGTGTTGGAAATGAAGCTGCAGCCGCTGAAAGAAAACCAGAGCCCAATTTTTTAGACTATTTAAGTCAAAAACGCATTGTCATCACAATAAATCCTGTAGGCACTGAGAGAAATACATAAATATATACACATGGCTCATCTATTCATTTAAAATGTCACGCTATGGTTGAATATTCTTCAACAACCTATATCTAGCAGTAAGGTGTAAATTGACGAAATAACTTCATTATGTGGATAACTGATCCTAAAAATTGGAATATTTTATTACTGGAATAATTTAAGGGAAGCGCAACAACAAGAAAAGATAATGGACGGACTAACATGGCTAAAAGTAGGAAAAGTGATTGAGGCAATGAAAGCATTGAATGACTGGGAATTTGAAGGGGTATGATTGCCAATGCTACAAAGCATGGCACTTGATAGATGGATGCGTGAATGTATAAACAGCGATAGGGCTATCATAGGCCAATACAGGGATGCCACCTGGCCCTGTCGAAATTTCCAGAACTTAGGTAGTGGGAAAAAAGGAGGGGAGAATGGGGGAACATACCCTGGGACTAAAAATTTTCAAAATTTTCTTTCACCTAGAAAGGCTTTGAGAAGGTCCCTGATTTGATAAATGGTTACATTTATTGAGGGAAATATATGTAATACTCGCTATACTCCTAAAAGACATTACTGCCGGTATACATAATGTACAAATTTTTCTTCTTTACTGGCTTTCACTTAGATCTATAAATTCAAGATTGTGCATGCTTCTTTTCATTCAAATTATGTACCAAATTTACCTCAACAAAGTTTGTTTTCATTCTACCTCTGGTTTAGTTTCATATTGATCAAAATTTTGGTAAAATTACAAGTGTGCAGTGTGTGTCCATTTCATGAAGAAAAAAAACGAAGTTGACTCTCAACACGCCAATATCATACGGAAACATTAGCAGCAACCGTGGTCTAGATCTAGGATAAATGAATCTCAAATTAAATAGCATTACTAGCAGAACGAGCGGATCCTCCGATACCATGTCGCTATCACATAATATACAGTTCCGTTAGATATCACTGTAGCTAGATCAAGATCTAGATACATCTAAAAAATAATAAACGCTAGCAGACTAGAGCGCAAGATTATTTTCGTTCTAATGTTAATTATATTAATAATCTAAGAACGGTTCAGAAGAGGTTACGTAATAATCTAAGAACGGTTCAGAAGAGGTTACGTTCGTAAAGTAGAAAAAAAAAACCAGACAGATCAAACACTCCAGTAAGAATCAATTTGTAAGAAAAAACAGCTAGGAGTGGATGAAGATGGACAGATAGGTATTATTCAGAAGAATAAACGAGGTCGATCAGATAAACTACAGGTTGATATCGGTAACCCGGATACAGTCAACTGCAGTGCCAATACTGATAAAATATTGCTATGATTAAAAAAACATTATAGATGGGCCCAGTACACGGCTGGTCTAACCAGGCGTTATTGACAAAAATGGCAGCACGACAGCTGGCAATGAGCAGGACACCCAATTTTTAGATGGGTAGTGTCACATGTGTGTTTTTTCAACCACGAACGGACGGACGTACTCAGGAGGAAACGTCAACACTACATAGGCTTTATTGATTGTACCCAGGCCCCAAGACTGACGCCAGACAATTTTATGTGGCGCCACAAACGAGATAGGATGGGGATGACTCCTGTCTCAGGCGCTCACATTAAACCGACACCAACCCAACCAGTAGATCAAGAATATAAAGTCGCCAGCTTGAAACATGGTATACAGTGTGTGTGGTTGTGAAAGAGGCAAAGGGAAAGTAGGTACAGGGAAGAGTGATCGTATCAACGCCATGTAATTTTAGAGGGAGATACTGTATTGGAAGCACTGAACCACAAATCACCTAATCTAATCTTATCTTGTCTTCAACTAACTATTAAAAATAAGCAAGCGAGTTCGTAGAGTCCCTAGTCGTACCGTGTAAACAAATAATTTTAGAAAAACAAGTCTTGAAACTAGAGCCCAGAAGAGGACATAGAAACAGTCGTAAGAATTTTTTTTTCAACCTAAGGATTGTCCTGGACCGCAACGCAATACTGTCACAGAAAATCAGGAAATTACCGAATTTATCCTGATATTTGACACCTGTGCAAACTTTTTTATCCAAGAAATAATACATTCTAGGAAAAGATTGACAACAAAATACTGGAAAAACTTACGTGTTGCCGTGGGAGAACTCATGTTCATTTGTTTATCAACTTCTGTTTGCATTTCTTTCAATTTTTCTGCTTCCTCTTCCATTTCTCTCACTCTTGCTTTTATAGCCTCAAGCTCCTGAAATTAGTGTACAGAGATGCAGAATAAACTTGTAATAAACTAATAGAAATCCTGGGTGATTTCTATCAATCATTTTTAGAGCTGCCTCATGCTGGAAGAGATTCAATCTTTTCATTATAATGAACAACATTGACATGTGTGTCATATTTTTTGACAAATTGATAACATAATTTAGAAAGTTAATTGTTTTGTTTGCTTAATTTAGACCAAATGATTAACTCATATAAAATGTGTCCATAAAAAAAGGAATCATGGTTGCCATCAATTGGCCCACGGTGATCAGGACAGTCTTTGACATTCCCACCTCTTCTGGCAAATGAAATAATAATCTATAGGTAGCGCCAAATAACACAGGGTAGCCCTGTGCCCTTTGAAAAAATGTCAACTGACACAGAGTACATCTCCCATTGGCATTTATAACGTCAGGTGACACAGAGTGATTTTGTTATAGGCACAGAGTGAAATTCATGCAGAGCTTGAAAACTGTGTGTAGGAACACAGAATGATTTTGTTACAGACACACAATCGACACAAAGTGATAAAGGCACCTTAAGCTACGAGTGTGTTTGAATCATAGCCTTTTTGGAGTTAAAACATGTTTAAATTACTCATTACAAAGTAATAACTTTGTGAGCGAGTCAACTAATGAATGCACAGTAATGTAGCCTTGACATGTTCGATGTTCCATCAGAAAAAGAATCAATGGCTACAATGCTTCTGCTGGTTGAGGACCAACAGCACTCCCAAATCCAACTGTAAATGTAGTGGTAGCTTAGAAACTAGATATCTTAAAAAATAGAAAACATCTTTTACTTAGGTTGGAGTGGGTACCTTTAGATCTAGATGTAATTCAGTATTTGGGCATGGACTTATATCTTTGCTGGCTCTTAGCGTTGAAAGTCCAAGACCACCTATCTTACAAGTTACATTGGCCACATGTTTCACAGTGTTAGTGTGAAATCAGGCGTTGTTTCCCGTTGTTTCCATAGGTGATCACATCACACCACATACACCAAGATACTCCCAGGAAATCGATTTTCGACATAGACCGGCCCATTCTGTATTTTAAAAGTCTTCTCTAAAACTTCCTCTGACCATTTCCACGACCATTTATTTTTCATGTTCGCATCAATAGACATGACAGCTCGACAGATGAAAAATTAAGATAGTCAAGAAGGAGAATTGAAAGCTGGGAGCAAGAGTTTGTGTGTGTGTGGGGAGGATGGTTGACACAATGAAAAGAGAAAGCCAGGAGCCAGATAAGAAAATGCTAAGAAGAGAGGTTTGGAAACATTGAGTGACATAGCCAACTCTTATTTATGATTCAATCAAAATGTAGACAAAGTGAGCGATAATTATATATATTTGGATTTTCCTTTCTCTTCCAAACAGTAGGCTTAGTTGCCTACGATTTTGACTTGAAAATATGTTTCTTTTGATTTTTATAATCCACAAAAGATGTACAGGTCTAGGCAAATTCAACAAATGAAACAGGTTTGTTATAAATGGAAACAAAGCCATGAATGATCCCTAAAACTCAGTTGGAGAACAAGAGGATTTTAAATCTAGAGAACACTAGCCTGTAGCCTAGCCCGAATAGTTCAGAGTTACAAAAGATTTCAGAAAACAAAAAACCATACGTATGCTTTCTGGCGCAAACAAG
Organism: Elysia chlorotica; assembly: GCA_003991915.1. Classification (NCBI taxonomy): domain Eukaryota; kingdom Metazoa; phylum Mollusca; class Gastropoda; family Plakobranchidae; genus Elysia; species Elysia chlorotica. The sequence goes on from RQTK01000184.1 coordinate 162,638, forward strand.
TACTATTTTCACTCTGTGCCAATTTCATCTATCGATAATTACTCTTTTTCAATTGACATTTTTGTGCTGAACATAAAATAGAGACCTCATTAAATCAAGGCTAGGTGTGATGAAATATTAAAGTCAAATTATGTTACAAGGGATCCAATCTGATTTATAACAGCTTTGCCAACTGGATCAATCTACTTTAAAGTAACCTGCTCATTCAAGTCGGCGTGGCATTAACATCAGCACTATAAAACCACTTAATTTAAGCTGCGCTTATCTCTGCCTGAGATGAGTGCAGCAGGTAATTACTTTTGCTGAACATACAACAGAAATTTCATAAATCACAGCTTTAGAAGTTCGATGAATAAGTCAAATTATCTTGTTGGATCCAATTTGAGTTCAGCTTTGCCAACTAGATCAATATTTTTTACTGAACTTTTACGCTTTCATAAACATCTTTTAATCACAAGACACAACCCCTTGATATACTTTTACTGAAATCTGTAAAGTTACAGAAAATTAGCATCACTGTGAGTTAATCTATGATCGATTGTCACAAAATGTGAAGGTCCCTTGATTAAAAAACAAAATGTGATAAAATGTTTTGAGTACTGTACATGTCCAGCCCCTAAAAAAGGTTTAAGACTAAAAAGCTAAGACTGTGGTGGACGACAGGTAGGGACCTATTCATGATTAGTTGGGTGTGCCTTGAATGCCTGCATCCTTTGTAACATATCAGGGCCCCCAAGGGTTGGTGCAGGTCTGTCGTCTAGCGTTGGGCTAAAAACACCACACTGGTGTCAGAAGTGGTCGAGTAAATCCACGTTCACTTTTGTTTTAGACCCTTTGCTGTTAGAGGGCCTTTGATGGTTGCGATGGAAACAACCGCGGGTTGGTCGGACCTGATTGAGTTGGCGGTCTCAACTTCTCTTCCAAATTGATGAGGGGTGAAAATGAGTGTCTGATTGTCGTTGGGATTCCTTTGCCAGGTCGCAGGGCAGCGGAGTGCTGACTGGAGTGGGGAGGATCCAATGACAGATGGCGGGGTAGCAATTTCTTGGAGGGTCGCGGTGTGGCCGGACCTGGGGGAGATTCTGCCATTTGTTGTTTGGAGGCGACTCGCTGGTTGCAGGGTAGTCGGGGAGACTGACTGAGCCAGGGGAGTCTCATTTAGCATTTGGTGGGTGCCTTTTGCTGGTCCCATGGGTTTGGGACAGGAAAGGTATGCTGCCTTACTCTCTTTTTCATTCTTTTGATAGGAGGGGGAGGAGTGTGGCGGACGACAGGTGAAATTCATGATTAGTTGGGTGTGCCTTGAATGCCTGCATCCTTTGTAACATATCAGGGCCCCCAAGGGTTGGTGCAGGTCTGTCGTCTAGCATTGGGCTAAACACCACAAGACCAAATTGCGGTTACAGTTACTGTGTAGGCCTAGTCAGCCTGATTATGGGTCTAGCTCCAGTTCTTGAAAGGTTCCTTGTACCTAGCCTTGTACGTAGACTATGGGTTTCGATATAGATCTGTGGTGCGGTTGTTCACATAATTTTTCAAGATGTGCTTTTTGTATCCATATTAGATATCTAGATCTAGATCTAAGTCAGATAAAAATCAAACAAAATTTCATTTTTGGCTACCGTTCAATTACAAGTACGCCTACATTTGTCTGCATTTCTTTACCACGTCCATCCTAGAATAAAATTCTAGATCTAGATATTGTCATTTCAACTATAGATCTAGAGACAAAGGGTTGTGAGTATACCCTAACGGTAGCTTACCACACGCCCTAAGCCTTTTAATTTTGCACATCTTACAACCAGTCCTACGCCTACCACAACATTGTACTTTCAACCCAAGATCCGCAAGTTATCCCAGTGCACCAGTGAACGAAGAACCTCCCACTCTTGCCCCCAACTAAAATCTAAAACAATGGATATTTCAAGCATATCTTCATAACTTTAAACCTTAGTTAAATAGCTGATGTTTTACCGGGTCTTCTACACCACTGTCCTCTGTTACGGTGGTAGCATCTCCAGCATTATCCTGAGCCAAAAGAGCATTTTCTTCTTCAGTAACTAACTGGGCATCTCCGTTACCCAACTCTGCCATGGTTGTTCTTATGCAAATTTTGAAACAGGAAAGGATGATTCAGGATAGCAAAAGCATTAATTCTATATCTATTACACTTAGTTTAAAATGGAAGTCTAAAGGTGGAGAATATCACAGGAGAAAGAATAGAAACCAAGCGAATCGCTTTCGTCTTCCGTCACCAATCGGATCGTTGTATTTTTACTTCCGGTTCCGCAATTCCGCTAGCAGTTTCACATTCTCTAGGATTATTCCGCTAGAACCCTAAGCACTAGCCTAATCCCAGACCCATAAAGTGTTCGGTTAAATCGAACATGAACCACTGTTTGGTCAAAGATAACCTTTATGCCCTAAGTACAGGTGTTTTTTTACACCTAACGTAAAGTTCAATTTAGTCTTCGTATGTGAAGCCTACATGCATGCATTGTTTTTTCTCATGACCCCCTCCTCTTTATCCTGCTGCTGCTGTTGCTACTACTACTACATGAAGCCATTAAAAAGGCGAAAACGTTTACATGTATTTTTCTTACTCTAGTTGTGTTTGATTTATTATGTCCCTCAGTTGCTAAGCTGTGCGTATTCCTCTTATTATTATACTATTTTTATTACTTGCGCACACGCATCTACTGTTAGGCCCTTAGCAACTGAGTAGGTGTAGGCCCTACTCTTAAGTGTTGTGCTCTTGAACCCTTTTTGATACATTTCTATATTACTACTACTACTACTACTACTACTACTACTACTACTACTACTACTACTACTACTACTACTACTACTACTACTACTACTACTACTACTGCTGCTGCTGCTACTACTACTACTACTACTACTACTACTACTACTACTACTACTACTACTACTACTACTACTACTACTACTACTACTACTACTACTACTACTACTACTACTACTACTACTACTACTACTACTACTACTACTACTACTACTACTACTACTACTTCTACTACTACTACAAATACACCATGACTCCTGTCTCAGACAGTCACATTAAAATGACACCGACCCAAACAGTAGGAAGCGAAATAATTGGGCTCGCGACCACGGACCTTTTGCATCGCAAGCTGAAGGTATACCTCTGGGCCACGGCGCCCCCAGACTCAATTTATTAATAATTTATCTAAGTATGAAAATATTCAATAGTCATTTTATTTCAAAGAACACAATGACGCATCCCAATTTGAAAAGGATTTACCAAGAACGACGCGGGTGACTGCCTGTATCCAACATTAAGTGGTCATGTTTCATGTTTATTTTTGAAGATACGTTGCTACAGCTACTTTTGAGAGAAGAAACCGGTGCTTTCAATTTGATTCAAAGAGATGACTTTGTCGTCCCAAACCTTAGATTTAACCAATCCTTTTCCTAAACTGCACACAGACACACAGAGCATTCCGTAAGCCCGGACCAAAACAAATTTTACACCAGAGCGCATATGAAAAGACCAAAGTAGATCAATAGAAATATTTGGCCTAGGCCATTGATTGTTAACGGCGAATTGATTTTTTTGAAGCCATTTTAATTCAGGCGTGTTCTCTGGGACCAGAGGTCAGCTTAAGAAAGTGTGTAGGGCGTCTTTCATTGAGCGGGCGTTCTCTTAAAGTGCACTGCTTTCCTCAACGGTGTCAAAGACCATGCTTTCATTTGGGTGTGTACTACTTGCCTTCAGCGCTCATAAATCCCAGTTTCCAAGGTAAGAGTTTGATATAAAACAATTATTGGAACCTAGTTGTTTCTTTTTAACCGCGCTTGTTCAGAGCCGCATCAGAAGTGATTAGGAAATAATACAAAAAAAAGAAAGAAAAACAAAGTAAACTTTTAGCATTACAAAATGAAGGGAAAAGGACAATCAGCTCACAACCACTTAGACAAAATAAGGAAAATCAACACAACACATGCAGCTACAATAATGAATAAGAAAAAATCACAATGGAAAAAATACACTTTAACGCCTCCACAAGAGAAATGTAGGTTTACTTAGATAATAATGAGCAACACCAGAAGCATTTACACGAACGTATTGGTGAATCCACAAACATAAATCAAATAATTACACCCCCTCCCCCTTTTTTATTTCTCAATTTATTAGTGATTTATCAAAAACAACAACAACAACAACAACAACAACAACAACAACAACAACAACAACAACAACAACAACAATAATAATAATAATAATAATAATAATAATAATAA
>RQTK01000184.1:177624-198072 GCA_003991915.1 Elysia chlorotica
GAGAGAGAGAGAGAGAGAGAGAGAGAGAGGGGGGGGAGAGACAGACAGAGAGACAAAGACAGACAGACAGAGAGAGAGACAGAAAGACAGAGAGAGAAAGACAGCGAGCGACAGAGAGAGGGAGAGAGAGAGAGAGTAATTGATGCATAGTTAGTGATAATTAATTGTTAGATCGGCCATTAACTCTGTGATTACAATTTAATCATGTGAAGACTCTTAATCGGTGGCAGCACCTGGTGGTGACCTGTTCATCATTCATTCACGGAGATTATGGATACGCTTCTGTGCGACAACACAACTGGTAAACACATGGAGATCTTTAGAACATTTTAAATGTATACTATTAGACTTATATTAAGGTGGGTTTTAAAATTATGATGCCTATCTTTAATCTTGACTTAATATCATTCTGAGGCTTTCCTTGGTTTACAAATGAATTTTCAAGTCAGTTTTCGAAAAAATACGCCCCTGAATTGCTCTTAGAAAGTCAGAGCCACAAGGTACAACGCTATTAGTTTTCTCTTGACTACAGTCAATTGATTACAAAATTTGTAACAGAAGTTTATATTTCTTTATAATCACGTTCGCACAGAGCACAAATAATTGTGCACATTAACAAACAAATAATGAGTGAACAAATTCATCAATACAAAAAGACACACACACACACCTGATAAGAAATCTTTAGTACCAATACTAAATGAGAGGTATAACCTATAAAAAAGCAAAACATTTCTGGGTTGTACTAACATATGTAGGCAACAGCACTAACTTTCATTAAGGATCCCTACAGAGAGCCAACGAATATATTTCGGCGTGTAGGTGACACGATTCTTCCGTCGCCGAACTGACCAATGACTACCCAGAGCCGCGCATTTTCGGCGTATAGTTGCAGCCGGTTCTGTGATCACCGGGTACGTCGTACTGTTGCAGCTACACCAAACTAGACCAAGCGTCGGTCGACAGTCACATAATAAAGATCATGTTACTTATTTGCATAATGCATTGTACAAAATCCTATCGTTATCAAAAGGCACCCATTTTACTTTTGTGCTTATACCTAAAGTGATTGAAATAGTAGTATGACAGGTTTATGTAAAACAGGAAAAAAGGGCTACAACTGTTGTACAATATTAAAATTAATTTTTTACCAACACATAGAGAGGGAATGGGGTCTTCAGATAAAAATATAGATATAGATATAGTAGAAATATAAATAGACTCGAATTTCACGCCGTGCCCACATAGTCGTATAGGATTTTTCTGGAAGCCTGAGCTAAGTGAATTGCAATCGCAAAACTCAAATCTAAAATTTTTAAGACCACGCAACCGAATTGGATAAAAGGTTAAAGGGGTGTCCCTCAACATAAAATGAAAATATCATACGTACCAGCTGAGAACCAACGAATTTCGTGGGAATTGTGGGATGGACAAAGATGAAGATAGTGGAGATTATAGATAAATGAAAACAGTGCTAAAACTAAAAATTATCCTTGTTTTTATGAAGAGAATGATGCGGACTCTTTAATTCACTCATAGGAAATCGTAATACATTTCCCCCTCTCTTTTTGTCGTTTGGAAAATTGACTCACATGCTGTTAGTTGTTCTATAGGCTATTGACTTAGGTTTAATTTGATCTTCTGAATTTACAATATTAACATTAACCAAGCATTTTTATGAAATGCTGCAGTGTGCGCGGTAAAATTGGCGCCCTTAAAAAAACATTTTTTGTGCATGTACCGAACTTTCAATTTGTTTGTTGTTGAAGAAAGGGGAGGTAACAGTTACATCTGATTGTTTATTTTTTTTCAACATTACATTTTTTGTTTTATCAATTATCTAGTTGGTTTGGAGCGAATTGTCGTAAATGAACATTTTTTGTCAAATCTGCAGTCAAAATAATTTGGTAATTTCGTAGCTTTATCTTGTGCGGTTTTAGATATTTTGGGATTCAAATATTTTGGTCTTAGCATTATACATGTAACAAGATGTTTATTCATTCCCTTTATGAATCTTATGTCATGAACTTTTCTTTACGTGTAAATAACATTCATAACAAACATTAAAGACTCTAAGATTGAAAATGAAAAAAAGTTCATATTTCTAATCTACACTTTGTTGATTGTGATGTTTTTCATGCTATCAAACCATCAAAAATATTCTACTTTTTATTTGTTTTGTTTCAGACTAGAAAGACGGCTCTCGAAACGGAACAGTTATTGATCCATTGCTCGGCTTACATCTTTTTCTTGTAAAGTCAGGTCCTAAACAGGGCCAGGGGAATCGTTAGAGGCTGGCTTATGTTCTTAATAAATAAAAGAAAAGGGAGAAAAAATAAAACTGATCCCTAATGTCTTTGATGATAGCAGAAGCTACCATGTATATCAACCCGCTGTGAGTGGCTTCACCATAATCTTAAGTAGAAAAAAAAATGACGTGAATAAAAGGAATATGCCCCCTGCGCTTACTTGACTTGGATTTGTGCACTTTTAAAACTTGTTTTGAGAAATCTCCGCCCCCCCCCCCCAAAAAAAAAAAAAAAAAATGAAGGATGACAAATATATTTTTTTTGTGTGCATAATTATATAAACGCATAGATTTAACAATATAACCATGACAAAAACTTTAAAAAAAAATGTTCATATATATAAAAGCTTAGATTTAACAATCTAACCGTCACGAATTTGAGACTTTAGTGAATGGAAAAGAAGCAAAAAACGTCCACCCAGACATGGTGTAGTGATACATCTGTGCAGAATCACAATACAATTGATTCCCAATGGCGTCGCACTGGTACTTACTGCAATTGTTCGGACAGCCTCCGTAGAGATTCATTGCTTAAGTCTGGACCCATCAATACCAGTGAGCACGACGTTATATGGACCGTCGGTGATCGTTTAAGGCTGAAAAATATCCCGATAATCGATACAAACTTTAGAGAAGAATCACATTTAAAAACTAGCCAAGCAAATCTCATTGATGCTGAGTTTGTGTTGGATAACAGTAAAATGACGTTAGAACGAGAAAGCAAAGACAGTTCTGACGATGGGTATTCTATAGCAGAGAGAACACTTGCATTCGCCAAACTGCAAGAGGCTGGACTGGCAGCTTCAGTGGCATTAAGAGAAGCCGAGAATGCCCGTGAGCAGGCCCTGCAGGCCAGGAAAGAGGCGCTGGCAGCCAGGAGAGAGTCCGTCCAGGCTCAGAAGGAAGCCATGAGGGCCAAGAGCGAAGCTCTCAGCATAAGACGAGAGACGACTGAGGCTAAGAGGACTTTGACCCAGGCGACAAGAGCCATTCGGGCAATACTAGAAGAAGTCCAGCAAACTCATACTCAAATGCTTGAAAAGATCCAAGATAAAAGGACTATCTATGACTTGCCAAAGATATACTCTACAGCAGATAAAATCGACATGCAAATGGAAACTGAGAAAGGAGTTGGTATAGCAAGGAAGATAAATAACCCGTTGTGTGATAAAGATAGTCAGAGGCGAGATACAAACACACCAGACCCACTTTCCTTGTCGACAATTCGAAGCAAATTACCCATTGTAGTAGAGCCGCGGGTCATTATAACAAATTCTCAAAAAATGAGGACCTTACCAAAAAACATTTCTGGATCATCGCATGACGAGGTACCGCAAAAAGATTTCACCCCCACGTTTACGAAAGTTAGCAGATCTAAGAAAAAAACAGATGTAGGCGCAGGCTTTGATATCAACTACTCTTGCAAGACCATGCGTCTGGAAAAACGCTTCAAATTACCGGGAACTGATGGTGTGCTAAGGGATGTCAAACAAAAGGTCGGAGACCCTATCGAACATTTCCGCGAAGAAAGTCAACGTATCGGGGATAGCGATAGCATTTCCAATATGGTGGTTGACGAATCGGATGATGATCTGCCGGAGGCTGAAACGGACATGAGGAAAGATACTGCTCAAACGTGAGTACAATTAAGTACTGTAACTATGCCGGGCCTGGTCTTCAGACATATGGATTATAGGGGAGGAGAAGGATATTTAAGACAATCAGGTCTAATCAGGATACGACACTCTTTATTTACATTGCTTTTAGAGTCTGCTTTGAAATCTTATCTAAACCCACTATTCTTCTTCTTGGGTATCAGGTATGCTCGGGTATGCTCATCGTTTCATATTTACCTAAGCAATTATAATCAATTTAAATGATTCATACAAAAAACAATGAACATCTACCTTCAATTGCGTTACAGAAAAAGACAAAGTATCGTAGTTTACAATTTTCTAGATCTATTTTTAAATATTCCCAATTTAACCCGGTTATAGCCGAATTTAATTTTATGAAAAGGAACGAATTCAAATTGACATTTTAATTTTTACGTAGATTTGCATATTTCTAGGAGGACAGTTGATAGAATAGTTACTGTTGAAGGGATTAAATGGCGCTGCCATCGTAGGTTGGTTGATAAGATTGGTCAATGGTCATTGTACCAATTCCTCTACTTGTCATAGGCTCACCGGGTACTGCTCTAGCGTGTTTTGCAGGATTTAATGGGTCGAGGAATATTCGTTTCCTACTTCATTGATCTTATTCAGACTATACCAGAATCCCTGATTGCTCTGTATTAAACTGTGAAAGGCTTATCTGCTTAATGATAAAACACTGAGTTAGACTGCCACTACCAACTAGTTGTAATAATATGCTTCCTGCTATGATCTCTAATAGCAGAAATGTGGCTAAACTTCAGTAACCCTAGAATGAAGATATTGGTTCATATTATCTATACTTAGAGGTCAATGGAAGAGAAGCTTTGATTTTGGTTTGGACCAAATTATTATAAATTCTACACATGCTTTCCAAATAGATGGCATTGGCAATTTACATTGTTTTCTTTTTTAATTACCAGTTGTTTGAAATTATGGACTTTACATAATTTTAACCCCATGCTTAATTCGAGGTTTTCTCCCTAGACCAACACAGGGGTCTTTCATACAAAAATGGGGCGATTTTATTGGCCGGATAAGCACATTGATGATTACCATAGTGACGGCGGTAAACACCGGAGAGGCTCTGATTGACAGCATATTTGCCGGCTCCTATGTCAAGGCAGGGACGTTCGCCTTCCTCCTTGTGTGCATCCACCTTCCGGTAGCCGCGGTGATGATATGGCTTCTACTCAAAGAAAAGGTAAAACAACTAATAAGTGTCATGCGATTAACAAAAGATGTTCGCTTCATTTGACCAAAAATGGTTGCATTTTGTGGGTTTTAAAACCGTTGATTTGTGGAATGTGTCGGCACCGATTCGCCTTGCCACTCAAAGAAATTGTGTTCATACCAATATAGGCCTGCCTTTACGCACCTTTAAAAAATATAATTGTCCGTTTATAACAACGCTTATAGCCTTTCTACTACTTGCTCTAGAGCATAAACCATAATTTACCACAAAGAGATATACGCTAGATATTCAAATTAGAAGGGTTAAAAAAAGGTCGATATTATGTTCTGATAAGTGATAAATTTAGACAGGCGTGAACACAAACCGACATGTCAAATTGTTAACACAGATGTCATACTTACATAAGCCACATGCATCATACAAGAATTGAAATTGTTTATCCTGGTTATCTGTCAATTTGAATTAAGAAATACCCCATGCAATGTAAAATCGTGGTAATTTTTGTCACCATTTTATGAATATCGTATAACGATTTGTTAACAATATATTCAAAAAAAAATTTTAAAGCAGATTTCGGGCCAAATTTACTTCAGTTGTCCAATAAAAACTTTTTTTTTTGGAAGTGTCACAACCAATAATTATAGTTGTATCACCAAGCAATTCCAACCCAAGGCTGCCGGAGGAATAGCCTTTACTATTTTGTCCGGCTACCGGAGGAATAGCCTAATAGCCACTTCCTTTTTTTTTTTCTCTCCGTCCCACAATGAACTATTTTTATTGCATTCTATGTATGATTGGCAAACGGAGCGAGTTTTGAGTCTTGTTTCTTTCAACAAGGGGGAAAAAAAGGGGGGTGGGGGCGTTAGCCTTGGATTACCTCGGCTTCCAACGCACGAGGTCCGGGGTTCGAGCCCTGATTAGAAAAGAGGTTATGCAAACACTATCCTTTTTCCCCATTTGATTTCTTTGAGCCGAAACACAACTTTTTTATGCACCATAATACGGAAGTCTAAAAAGGCGAATTATCTGACAGAAATGAATCACACATACGCAATAAAGATTGTTTTTTTTTATGCGCAAATTTCAACATGCACACTTTTCTTTAGAATGCTTAATTGTAATATCAGAGGGTAAAAACAACCATAATATGACCCAGTGACCCGCAAATATAACTAAGAGCATGTGGATACATTTTCTTATGGCTTATAAAAACGTTCAAAACAAAAGATAAGAAATAGCAATCAAATGCAAGCATGAGAAAACATACTAATGTTATTCTAGGTACATGTATCTCTTTTTGAAAAGATTTTTCATTAATTTCTAAACGTATGGATTCTGAGAAAACATAATTTTGAGTTTTAGCACACTTCAAATCCATCTGTAATCCTTCAGTTTTGCCCATCCCACAATGCCTCCACGAATTTCCATTGTTCTCAACTACGGTAGCATTTATAATATCTTTTCCCCCCTCTCCAACAAGGTTCAACAAGTAAAAGACCTCATCGGAAAGGCAAGATCGTTTGTACCGTTCCTCGTCAGAGCGGCTAAAAGAATTGTTGACAAGACAAAGAACCATGGTTCGCTTGTTATTGAGGAAGTTGGAGAAACGAACGAGGACAACGAAGAAGTAACAGAACCCCGAGGTGACAGTGGATCTGTATTTGTGGTCGGAACTCAAAGATCTCGGGGAGTTGACAACGAAGCGTTTACAGACACAACACACGATTTAAGCAGACTCACCTGAGATGGACCTAGGGCTAAGCGTACATAACTGGGACCATATGACCTCTCAGGCCTAGGGCATAAAATGTACGTCTTAAAAAAAAAACTTACTTAATTAGGCTTGTTTCGAAAATTGGCTTCTTCGTCGTTAACGAAAAGGATTTCTTGTGGACGTGGCTCAAGGCAAAATCTGACAAATTGAAACAACGTGGCGCCTCCCTCCTGACTTGTAGCGACCAATTTTGTACTCAACATGACAAACAGAGACGTCTACCTCTTGAAGAAGTTTTCAAAATGAGTATGCTGCGTCAGATTCCTGCACATTCACTTGTACAGTTTTAAAATAAGGCCCGTGTTCTGGATATCTTATATAATGCAAATTCCTATTTCCTACGTTGTTTTTTTTTTTAATTTAAAGAATGTGCCTTTAAACTTTAGTTTAAACATGTTATTGTTAATTTGTTATAAAACTTGTGATGTTTTTTTTTCTGCATTATTGAAACTTAACAAAAAACATGTAGTGAGTTTACCACTACCAGAATCTGTCTATGTTTGTTTGCGATTTTTTAATTACTTTTACTTTAGGTGATAGGCCTACATGTATAAGTAGATGAAGTCTGTTCAAGAGAATTGTTTTTTGCTCTACATTCTGATGATGGCTTACTTTATATCGGAAAGAAAAAGTACTCTCTTCCCTTTTTTAATTTTAGGTAAACTTTATGCATACGTTCAATTTGAATGAAGAATGATAATGGCACACAGATCAGTCCAGTGAATTCAGAACCTAGACATACATGTACTTGTTTAAAAAAAATTAATATGGGCAAGTTAAGACTTTTTGGACGACATGTGAATTAATTTTGTTGGGTCAAACAAAACTGTCTTGAGAATAGCTTAAGTTATGTGTATTTTCAAATCCAAATTGTTGTACAGTATTGATTTTTAAGGAACTATGAATCATAGCAATTGCAACGACAGAAAAATAAATAAGAGCACACTTTCGTTAAACTATACTGAATTTTTGTATGATTTAGTGAACTAACAGTTTAATTAGCAATCGTTTTCTTGTTTAAGTATAATTATTATTTCAGGATCATTTGACCATCACTTGGCCATTTGTGAAGGTAGAGAGGGGAATACAAATGGAAATAATGAAATAACACAAACATTGTTATCAGCATAAGGGTTTATGACTATATTGTAATACATTACATTGATAATGATAGAAGTTAGGCATTTACTAAATGCTGCAGGGTATTTGACAAATTAAAAAATTAAAACAAACAAAAGATTTGAGCCTAATTTTAGTTGATTTTTTTTGGTTACGAATACTTAGATGCCTTTTCATCGAAATATTTCTTCAAGTATCTTGGTTATTGTTGCCCATGTATTGTCGATGTGGTTTTAGTTGGTTTAACGTCCAACATCAACACTATATAGGCTATATTGTGGACGGGCCCCAAGACTGACGTCTGACAATTTTATGTACTGCCACACACGAGACAGGGCGGGGATACCATGACTCCTGTCTCAGCCGGTCACATTATACTGACACCGACCCAACCAGTAGGGATTGCAACAGCCAGGATTCGAACTCGGGACCTTTTGCGTCGGAAGCCGATGTTCTACCCCTGGGCCAATTTCTTCAACTATCTTGGTTATTGTTGCCCATGTATGATGTAAACGATGTGGTTTATGTAAATTAACTTCTAATTTGAGAAAACAAACACTCTAAAAAAACAAACAAACCTGTTTTGTTGAGTTAAGTAATTGATGTACATGTATCTGCATGTATAGGTATCAGACTGCTAGACACAAAGTAAGAGTCTCTGTTGATTATGATTACATGTTGATCTATGAATTTCTTTTCCTTTTAACATATAGATCTAAAAAACTGCAGGTTTATTATAGCTCTTATGACACAGTTCAATGTATCTCATGTGAGCATTCAGTAAATGGCATAGCCCAAATGTTTTAAAAGTGCTTATTTTTCTGCAAGCCATAAAACTTTCAACTCAAGTTCAGCTAAATGAAAAAGTTGAAGGGAAACCCTTTTAATTTTATCTAGCAAAGAAGGTTGAAGCTATAATGAAGCCATGAGAAATGGATAATGAGGCAAGCAGAGACTTCAAGCAAATGCATACAGGGAAGTAGTAGTTGAGTTGGTTTAACGTCCAACATCAGCACTATATAGGCTATATTGTGGACGGGCCCCAAGACTGACGTCTAACAATTTTATGTGCTGCCAAACACAATACAGGGCGGGGATACCATGACTCTTGTCTTAGTTGGTCACACTAAACTAACACCGACTCTGCCACTATGGATCAAAGTCACCAGGACTTGAACCATGGAACTTTTGAGTCGGTGCTGATGTTCTACCCCAGGACCACCGCGCCCTACACATGCAGGGAATGTCCAGACAAATTTTGAAAACTAGGACTAGGAGAGAAAGGGAGACCTTTGCTTTCTCCGCTCAAAGCAATAATGAATGTGTAACATCTTCAGAATATGTATGAAAATAAAGAGAAGGTGAAAATGTAGAAATTCCAAAGCATTATGGCTGCGTGACAAGATACAAAGAGTGCATTACTCCCTTTGTTACCATCAGCAGTGATTTACCATAAAAAAAAAATCACTTGAAGGATTGATTCATGTGTTTCTTAACATAAATTGTTAGATAAACTGTTGAAGAAGGCCAAACCAAATCTAGTACATTGTATAAGTTACAATTAAAACAATAATAAATTCAAGGATATCAGTATCACATTCTTTTTTAATGAATTTAATTTCATTTTAAATATAGAAGGTGTACTGAAAAATAAACACACTTCAACTGCTCAATATATTGTACTAAATTGCATATTTTATTTCAAATTTCAACAAATTATATAACTATGAGAAATATTTACACTATGCCATGGTCATTACTAATACTAAAAAAAACAACAACCAACAACACACATAATACTTAAGGCTTCTGTGATCTTATACTTTTATTTGGATGCAATTGGCTAGCCTTAATTCATCGGCACAGCGCTCCAAGAGCGGCATTTTAGTTGAACTAGGCCCAGGGACTTGCCGTCGTGATCGCCTTATCTTAAAGGGGTGTCACCTCTGTTAGCTGCGGCGCTGAAATCTGTTACTGAATTAACTGCCCTCATAGTTAGTGCTACAGATTAGTGAGTATTAATAGAGCACTATCTTAATGTTACAGGAAAAACAAATACCAAACTCTCTTTAAAAAAACAACAACAAAAATACACTAAGTCAAAGGGCGCAGGCTCAAGTAGCTGCTGCATCGGAAAAGTAAGTAAAGTAAAAAACAAAAACAACGTTTAGTGATGTTTAAAAGTTATGCGTGTCTAAAATAGCTATAAAAGTAAAATGAATGACATTAAAATGCTTCAACTTAACTTAAACGCGCTTAGTAAAAATTTCATGAAATTGTTCTATACATGTTTATCAAAATTGCCACCGTCATTCTTTTACTAGTATCAAAGTTATGACTATGAGTAACTAAAGTGTAAATTGATAATTAACAGTTTTGGCTAATATAAAAACTTTAAATTAAGCTTTGTTTTAATAGCAAAATTTAAAAAAATTTTACAAACAATCGTAATACACCAGGAATGTGTTTGTGAAGGAAAATAAGTATAAAAAATTACCATAAAATAATAAGAATTCATTGTATTATAAAGAAGGACTTGTTAAAAAGTTCATGAGTCAGGTGTACCTATACTGGCATTATTGATTTATCTTTCTGGCCTGTCAAAGAGTTTACTTATGTTGTGATGAGGGGCGATCGAAAGAAGACGAGACATTAGAATAAAATTTAGTCTTTTATCTTAATTTCGAATGCTGCAAGCTCTCTTCTGTAGCTTTTGGATAGTTTGGTAACTTTTTATTGCTTGGTTGTCCAAGCAAGCCCAACACAAAGTGACAATAGATTAGGAATGGAATGCAGTGATGTTCGAGAATGTGCTGTTTTGGGATTATTGTTTTGAATGTTGTCTGTAGAGTGTCCTATAGGTGTCAATGGCACTCTGACCCAAAGCAACTGCGTCATCAGTCATAGGTGTGCAGTGCGATAGAGCTACATAAACTTGGTGAAACACTGAAATGCCTTTTGTCTGTTGAATTCCTTGTTCATGAGGCTCTGTCAGAAATGAATGGGTTATTTGTGCATGCTTGTGTCTGTTTGGTTATTGTGCGAGTGAGGTGAGCGTAAACGTCTGGTTTATACTTGTGGCAGTGGTTGCCCACAAAGGAGCGACTGCGGGAGGTCTGGGTGAAAATTTTATGTTTATTTAAAAGACCATCTAGACTGAAAGATACATGTCCAATTCTGGGTATAAGGGCAACATGTTCCACGTCTGTCAGTGACTGTTCTATTTGTGCTAACTGTCTATTGTAACTGATGATGTCATCCAAGCTTTCACTGAGCACAAAACAATTTTCAAGCTGCCTTAGTTTGTCTTGCGTGTTCACGAACAGGCTCCAGTTGCTGCCATATTTCTTAACTTGCTCAAACCTGAGGCTGACATTTAGTTTTTTGGCAATGCAGATATCAAAGGCATGGACCATCTATTCAAGAAGCTTGTGGAGTTTCAAAACAACATCAAGGAGAATATGCAGATTGGGGGGAGAGATAAATCCAACGCGTTTAGCAGAAAAGGGGTGAAGCTAGGATTGAAAAATTGTGCATCTTGTTTGATGTTGCCACCACTCTCCTCAAATGCTCAGTTTCTCTAGCTAATACAAACGACGGTCTTATCTTCTAAGGGATCAGTTAAAGCTGCATGCAATCGCCGCCTTGGCATCAAGCACTAAATGCAAGGTTAAGTCCCTTGTGGACCAGACAAGCCTAGCAGTTTGCATAGGAAGTCATAGTCTCCATTCACAAATCTTGTTTCACGAGGCTATCTATTTCACATACCATTCAACTAAAAAAAGATCTATGCTGGTGTGGAAGCAATAGCTATGACTGCAGTATTCAAAATACATTATTTTAAAGACAAAATAGAATAGACGGTAGAAAATAATTTGGTTGGCAATTTAAGTATTGTTTATTTGCCTATAGCAACTTTGAAAGAAGAAGAATAACCATAACATTGTTGCTGATATTAAAAGACATCTTTAACTGCATTATTACCACACAAATAAAGCGAGGTGTATTCGAGAAATAAAGTTCAAAAGAAAACATTTCATAAGTTGCACTAAAAAATATCCACTAGCAAATGCTATTTTAGAATCTCAACAAAAAGGCATAGAAATTTACAGTTTCCACTAATATAAAAACAAAATGTAGCACTTTCAGTTAATAGTGGTTCTATTCAAGGGCTATCAACAGATATCAAGATAAAACACACATAACTTTGTTGATTTTTACCCGTTAGCTAGAGTCAGTGATGCCAACTGGATAAATTTTTTTACTGAACTTTTTTACAAAACAGTACAGCGGCGTGCCAGATTAAGAATCTCAAAACAATAGTATGTTGAAGCAAAATAAGAACAATGTATTTCTTAATCAAATAAAGTTATTTGTATGCTTTATTTTTATTGTATGAGAGAATTTAAACATTGTATAAATAAGCTAAAGCAACAAAAATGTTTTAAATATCTAGGCACTCTTATAACACAAGATGGTAAATGTATCAATGAAATAAACTCAAGAATATCTCAGGCTAAGACTGTTTTCCAAAGAATGAAGGCAATACTCTCGAATAAGAACATTTCGATGACTACAAGACAGAAAGTCCTGTGCTGCTACGTAGAACCAGTATTGAAGTATGGATGTGAGGCATGGGTGATGACTAAGCAGATACAGAGAAAACTAGATGCAACAGAGATGTGGTTTTGGAGACGTATGCTAAGAGTACCATGGACAGCGAAAATGACCAACAAAAAAGTGATGGAAAAAGCAGGTCAATCAAGATCAATGCTTAATAGAATAAGAAAGCGTCAAGCATCCATTGTTGGCCATGTAATAAGAAGAGAGGGATTAGAAAACCTTATAACAATAGGAAAACTAGATGGTAAAAGAGGAAGAGGAAGACAGCGAGAGAAACTGCTTGATAGTCTGACGGCATGGGTGGGAATAGAAAGCTCAACCACTATGATTTCAGCTACCAAAGACAGACGAGTGTGGAAGGGCATGATCGCCAACGCCATGACGCAGGGCACCTGATGATGATGATGATGATAAATAAGCTGTAACAAAGGCCTGGCTGACTTTTAAGTCTTTACGAGCACTGATATCAAATTTCTTCTTATGGCTATGCAGGGCCCCTTTTTTCCGTTGACACCGTAGTTGACTCAAGTTTTACATGTGATGCAGTAAGCCACACTTGCTTAACTCTCTATAGGAATCCGAATCGCCATTTGCGTCTTTCTTGTCTAAACAATGCCAATTTTCACTCCTTCATCACTAGATCTAGCGCTTTCTTAAATGTCCAGTGGACCAACACGATCATCCAATTCCATCAAGGAGCAAACTTTACTTCTAGATCTAGGTTCTATTTCTAATCAACAAACAGAGTTGAGAATGCCCAAACACAAAAAAAGATGAAATCTAGGGACTTTCTTTAAAAAAAAGGAGGAAAGCATGTTTTGAAACATAAAAAATGAGGAAACTAGACCAGAAAAGGAGGAACTAGATTAAAAAAAAAGAGGATTTCAGCCCTGATAAATAATGAAAGTCTAGTCTAGGTCTACAAGAAGTCCTTAGGTTTAGATAGGCCTACTCCTCTTACTGCCCTAGTTTAGACCTAGTAATAGTATATGCAGTGGCACTTTGAATCACACAAAATAAACCCAACTGAAGTCTTTGATCGAGATTAGTCATCGAATGGCTGGATGTTGTTAGTATGTTACATTAGGAAATAACGCACGCTCAATGATTTTCATACTTTTTCCGTTAAATTATTTTTTTCCTCTTACCGCAAGTCAATGCACGGCTGCATCGAGATTGACGGAAGTTGGTGAAATTCGGACTGGTGACTTTTTTTTAGTAAACTTTGACGGAGGATTTAGTTTTTACGGAATTCCGCAAATTTACGGAAAATCAACACCGCTGTAGGGTCAAACTTAGGCAAAACAGCCTGGCCTGGGTGACAGGTGTCCCTTGGGAGGTGATTTATGACCCTGCAGCCGGTGGCCAGCTGCAACTAAAATGCACAAAATTGCGTGTTTTGGAGCGCTGTGTAGGACAAAAAGGTTTTCAGAGATCTATCCAAGACCTCTAATTTGCACATATATACCACTCTCTCCATACAATTTCTATAATAAAATAGACACATATACACTCAAACTTAACTCCAAACCACCTTACATCGATATTTACAAGGGCGTCATTCTGGGGGTTTCATAAACTTTCTCACAAAAGGCCCTTCCTCTCCCTCTTGACTCTCAGTCTCAGACTGCCGCTGCCGTTTATTGGAAAACTTCTTTGCAATTATACCCATTAGGGAAGAATATCTGTAAAACAAAACAAAAAAAAAAAGGTAAATGAAATACACAAAAGACATACAGAGATGAAACATTTTCTAACAAGCATCTTAGTTGAATCAAAATACCCAGAAATTTTTGCATTTTATAAAAATGATCCAAACCAATGTATCAATGCAACTTATTCCAAGAAGCTATTATTTTAGCTATTCAGTTTTATAAGCGTACCTTTGTGCCATTTCTTTATCTCCTACACTTTCTTCCTTTTCCTTTTCTTCAGTCTTCTGTATCTCTCTCTCTGCATTCTGCACTTTCATAAGTTTCTGTGAATGAAATAAATAGAAAAATGTAAAATTGACTGAACTAAATTCCACAGAAAGAGGAATGTAAAACAACACATAGAAATATATATTAAAAAATGTATATTCTAGGTACCGTATCACATGAGACTTAATAACAAGGAAATGGGAAACGAAAACCCTCCAACAAACTTGCATTATTCCTAACACAATTCTATGAGATCTGCATTCCAAATCATACCCTATTTGCACATTTAGTAATAACCTTTCATTTGCTTCAAAACAAAATCCAGTGTCTAACCGCCAAAATATCTTTCATCCTGAGTCTACAAGGACCTGCTTCTACAGTGCAAACCTGATAATTAGACATTACAGGGACCAGAACTTTCATGTGGAATTAAGGGAAAGTCAAAGTAGAAGATATATAGTATTTTAAGAGAGCACTAAAGCTGGAGTGGCTTGGCTGTGGGTCTAGATAGAAATTTACAAAGTGGTGTTCTTTGGACATCATATATTGGCTGGTCTAACCTGTACAAAGTTTATTACATTTTGCAAGGTTATCTACTAGTCTTAATACAGTCACAACCCCCTGTTTTGTAAAATAAAAAAGTTTTACTGGGTTGGAAACATGTGGATTCAAAAGAAATGAAGCAGTAAATCGACTTAAGCGAAGATATAGTAGAAGCAATTTAAAGAGATTTAGTCAGGACTTTTTAAGTATGTCCAACTAAGAGTGATTTGAATTACCAAATTACCAAATCTCGAACTAAATGGAGTGCATTGTATATTGGACGATTTCTTATCATCCAATACCAACAGCTAGGCTATATTACGGGTGTGTCTTAAGACCAATATTTGTCAATTTCATATGGACATTACACCCCCGCTAGTTTAAAATGAGGCAATGCACACGCAACGGTTTAAGTGACTATTTTTCTAAATTCTCACCTCAACTTCCGGGTTAAAACCTTGGTAAGACTGACGACCAAACAAGAGCTCCTCACACACACTGTAGCTCTGATTTTCTAAGAAATCTGATCTGCAAGTTAAATTATGTTCATGTACGATATATTAATAATGGTAATACATTCTGTGATTAGACTGAATGTCAACACTTTCATAGCTCTTAATGTCACACATTTTGTATTAATATTTCTTTTTGAAATCTGTGGAAAGATAAACATTATACTTAAATGTTGTATCATAGGAATTTTATCAACTATAATTAACAAAAAATTAAAAAAAATTCTTCACTGCAATTTGCTTCTTCAATGACCTGGTAATCGGGGTTACTCTGTTCTCGCACAAGACCATCCATAAAACAACACTGATTTCCCTCGACGGCAAGACCGAAAATCAATTTATAGTGCTCTTCTTACAACCAGATAAGACATATGAAGAACAGTGCCAAAGCCTGAGAGAGACTTGGAAGGCGAAACTTTTGGGCAAGAAGCCCAGGAAACACAAGGAGTGGATCTCAATGGGCACCTGAACACTCATCACTGAAAGGAAGAATCTGAAATACCAGATCAATCAGACCCAGGACACACCGGAAAAGCACCTACTACAAGCTTGATACTGGAGAAAAATAGAGAGGTGAAGATAAGTGCCAGGAAAGACAACAAAAATTACGTAGAGGAGCTGACAAAAGAGGCAAGGCTGCAAAAGGCCAAAGAAATATGAAAAGACTACGAGATCACGAGGACTCTCTCGGAGAAGAACAGAAACCCCAACCCCTTCGTCAAAAACAAGAATGAAAACACCATAGCCGGCGAGGAAGAGCAGAGGGCAAGATGGGAGGAACACTTCAAGGAAACACTCAGCAGACCCGTCTCACCAAGAATTCCAACCCCAACGGAACACATTAACATCCACCCTCCCAGCAGGGCAGAGATCGCCAAGGCCATTAAGTCTCTCAAGTCAAGCAAGGCAGCAGGTCCAGACGGCAAAAGATCGAAGGACAGATATCCATTGGATCTTTACCACCATGAAGCAGCTGGAGGATCATGACTTTGCAGATGACACCAGCCTTCTCTCCCAAAAGCAACAAGACACACAAGAAAAGCTTTATCGTGTGGCAGAGGAAGCCATGAAAACTGGACTCCAGATCAACATCAGAAAGGCTGAAGCCATGAGAATCAACAACAAACAGGCCAATGCATTGTGACTATATGAAGAAAACATTGGAGAGGTTAACAAGTTTGTCTATATTGGTAGGGTTGTAAGCAAAGATACCATCATAAAGTCAGTCCTACTCAATGGCTCTAAAAAACTTGGCGCACAACCGATACTAGCCCCATAAAACTACAACCATTCACCAAAAGATGCCTCTGAAACATCCTCAACGTTAGGTGGCCTGAAGTTGTCTCAAACAAAGAACTGTGGGCCAGAACGAAGCAAACCCCCATCAAGACAGAGATAAAAAAGCGTAAATGGGGTTGGATAGGCCACACACTTCGAAAGCCTGTATTGAACATCACAAGGCAAATCCCTGGAGTGGAATCCCCAAGGAAAAAGAAAGGTTGCCCGTCCAAAGCAGACTTGGCAGAGCACCGACGCACACATAAAAGCTGCCGGTACCACATGGGCCGAGCTGAAGAGGACCAGCCAAAATCGAGTCAGGTGGAGGGTAGTTGCTGCGGCCCTATGTTCCACAAGGAATCAAGAGGCTTAAACTAATTTCACAACAAAAATTGACCTCAATTTATATTTTTATTCATAAACCTGACGTTTTAAATCATCAAATGCCTGTCTGTCAGCAGTTAAAATTTGAGTATAAAAACAGATGTGGTCTGTCATGTTTTTCAAATTAACTGAAGAAAGGGGGATCATAAGGATGCGAGGAAGAGCAGAGGGCACAGATGTGGTCTGTCATGTTTTTCAAATTAACTGAAGAAAGGGGGATCATAAGGATGACAACCTTTTTTAAAAAAACCTAACTCAAAAATAGCTTTGACTGATTCCTAAGTCCTTTGGTGGGAGTTAAGTTGAGTTGGTTGCTTCAAGTCCAATGTCAGCACAACATAAGTGCCCCAAGTCTGACAATTTTATGTTCTGCCACCTCATCCTTTGGTGGGAAGTTCAATGCTAGATCACTTGAAGTCTAGAAAATACTACGTGTATTATCTCAATAGCATTGAGTACTCCATCAACATGTAAGCAAAGAGAAGAGCTAAGGACAAAAATGACTGTTTTACAATGACCCCCATTGTCATATGTAACATCAGTGTATCTCAATAACACATTTTCAAATATTTCCAAAAAATGTTTGTCCGCTGTAAAATATTTTATAAGTAGTTTCGATGTAGTTCTTATCTTTCAGGTTATCTTAAAAACAAATTACAATGCCATCATCTTCATCCTCTCTTACTCTTTTGTCTTGTATTCTGGAAGATCAAGGGCCCAGTGTTCATCATCAATAATTTTCTGTCGCTCCTCTTCATTCTGTTCTTTTTCCATGCGCAGCACACTGCGTTGCATAAACTGAATCAAAGAGAGAAGGGAGATCAAATACCATCTTTTAGGAAATTTATTTCAATGGAAAAAAAGAAGAAATTTAAGTAATACATGCTATAAAAAAAATATTTGAGCAGTGAAAAGTGTTAGTTTTGCATCAAGGTATTTACATGCAAACCAAACTACAATAACATTAAAACAAAAACAGAAGAAAACGAAAATAAAAGTGCTTATCAATTGGTTTTCATTCTTAATTTGTGAAATCAATAGAGTGCTCATTAAAATACATCTTTTCAACATCCTATAATTAAAGGTTTTTTTTACAAATCAAGATTCAGAAACAAATTAATACCTTCCTATTACTAACAAAATTGCTTAAAAATCAGAGATGATCAAGACATACATATATGTCTTATTTGATAGTACTCAAAGTTTCCATTTCCAAAGGGCACTATGAAATTGACAAGTACATGTATAAAATGCTATACAGATTCATCATTTATTTAAATTATCTTTGGAAGTCTTGACAAGAATGCTATACGATGCAAGAAAACAACAGTTTTGGGATTACAAAAATAAATTAACTGTACTGCAATGTTGCACTATTAGAATGCTTTTAACAGCAATATTGTACATTTTGAGATTATCTGTATAAAATCTCCTAAAGGCTATCTCTTTGCAAATCACCAACAACATCACATTCTCCCTATTGCTTAGTGACAAGTTTTATATTGAATTTCATAGTTTTTAAAACTTCTAGGGATATTTATAAATAAAATCAGAGGTGACAATGCCATTGTCTTCTGTGCTCGGAGAGCAATATGTGGATGCAGGGTTGCAGACTGATACTAGAAATAAAATTAAAATAACTGAATTTAAAAAATAATTAAAGAACATTATTTTAGACTGGCGTGATTATAATCTAGTTATACTGAATATTATCATGCAAAGCACCTTCTATTAAAAAAAAAAAATCAAAGATGAGTAATGACCTTCATTTGTAACACATTTTTAGACAGTTGAGCTCCATTCTTGGCAGCCATGGTGAAAGCCTGTAGATTATACTGGTGCAATTTCAGTCAGTAATAGATCTATTTCCTCATTCCAGATTCCCCTTCTTGAAGTATGCATGTATGCAAATCTGAAAGAAGAAATATGAAAGTCAAAATCTATTGAAACCAATGAATTTCAAAAATCCACCATTAGTGAGTTTAAAAATAAAAACAAAATAACTTAGATTGAATAATCACGGCCTTGTCTGCCTACCTTAGAACGGCAGGTTTATAATTTAAATGTCGGCCTAGATCTAGATCTACCCTAGCTTCCTCAGTATTACTTACTATTTTCTCGAAGGACATGGAGTGGTTGTTGTGGTATAATTCTATATGTGTGTAAACTGTTACTTGTCAGGTAATGGTAGCCACCTCCTATGTTTATCGAGTGGCGCCAAACGTTCCCTGTGACAGATAGTCACTTGTGTGTTACTGTGTAATATGAACTACTTGTGATCAGTCACTCAGTCCGTCATTAAAGCGAGCACATACCAATCCACTGGTCTTATTCATTCTGTACTTGTCTGAATACTACAAATTTTCCCAAACAACTAGATCTAGATTAGATCTAGACTAGATCTAATTTCTCATTCAGTGTAGGCTTGTGCACATAGATCTAGATCTAGTCCTTTACATAAAGCTTATGATTTTTGTGGAAGCAGGTGTCACAGCCGAGTTCACACTCACTCTAAAATCTATGTATCTAGCTAGATCTAGATCTAGTGTTCTTGTCCAAATGGATCTAGATCTAGATCTAGATCTATCTAGAAATCTAAGGCAATTTTGTGGGTAGACTTCTACTCTTGTTTCATAAATCAACTACTGCTGGAGACTTAACTATAATCGGAATCCCCTACCAGTATTATCTTTTTAATGTAGATCTATTTAGTCGATCTAAAAAGTAGAATGTACATGTACATTGAATGTTAATCTCAAATCTCTTTAAGTCTCAAGTGTTCCATGCACGGTTTGGTGGTAACTGCAGGCTGCAGACTGTAGCCTACTTTCGATTTAGGCTACTTTCTTTTTCATTCACAATCATGGTTACAGCTACGCAGTCGGTAACGCCTTTTCGTGTTCTGGTTAAACAGTCGTAATGCTTTTGGCTCAGGCCTAGTTGGTGATGCACGATGAAGTTCCTCGTCACACACCGCTAAACGTCTCCTAGATTTCTAAGCTAGGTCCGGGTCTTACAGTCATTGTTAAAAATTAGAAAAGAAATCCCAATGTTTCCCGATGAGTAAATAATGCGTGAGAATAACCAAAAGGCTGCCCACATTTTGTTCTCACCCCTCTTACCCTCCGAGAGGGG
>RQTK01000184.1:198086-208546 GCA_003991915.1 Elysia chlorotica
GGCGGGGTGAGGATAAACAAAATACAGTGAAATTGTTACGCTCACCCCCTCACATAGAGAGAGACCTAGGAGAGAAAGATAATGAGAGAGAGATTAGTTTGTAAAAGACAAATGTTACTCTCCCCACGCTATATACATTATGTAGATCAAGATCCAGACCAGACTCGTCTAGAGGTAAATAAGACTAAGATAGGAGTATACTATGTGCACCTAGAAAGATTTAAAGAATGAACTAGATCTATTATTTTTTTGTGAATTATAAACAAAAAACAAACAAACAACAGACTCATTGTTTTAAAAATACACAACCGAGAACAGTCATTTTTCTGGTGTTGTTGTTTTTGTTGTTGTTGTTGTTGTTGTTGTTGTTATTTGAAACGAGCTTGTGTGTTTGGCAGTAGAGTCAAACGCCCCAGATCTGCGTATAAATCTAGATTATGGAACTTTTAAATCTAGATCTTGAACCTAAATCTAGTTGAAATTCGAAAATGCTCACTAATAAAAGTTATCAGTACTCTTAATACGACCGCCAACGCATGCAGCAATGTGTGCAACACCGCTCAGTCTCTCTCACTGACAAACTTCGCTTTTACGAGTTCATTTTTCCGTCGGCCTGCAAGCTGGGGTCAGCTCACTAATGTTCAAATAGAGTTTTTACTAAGGTTTAAAGAGGGAAGCCTCCGTCGTACTTACATCAACAGACAATAATAATAAAAAAAAACTGTAACTATTTTTTTGTTTGTCGATTTGCATGTTTCACTCACTCACTCATGCCCGTTATGCCTCATGGCATGTAGGGCAGCAACAAAGGATCTCCACTCCTGTCTGTTCTGGGCCAGCCTTTGCACCGAACTCCACGTGTGCTTCATGGTCTTCAGCTCGCTCTCCACCGTGCGCCTCCAGGTGTTTTTAGGCCGCCCCCTCTTTCTTCTCCCCTCCGGTGTCCAGTGAAGGGCTGTACGGGTGATGTTGCCCTGTTCCTTTCGCATGACATGTTCTAGCCATCTCCATCGCCATTGTCATTGAATGATGATGAGACCATAGAAAAAAAGTTGCACACATGTAATTCACTAATGAATGAAAGCTATTATTTATGTTCATCACATAGAAGACTTTATGATTATACATGTTTAACAAGACACAATTTTGTGGATTAGATTCTTTCTTTGTAGCCTATAATTTATTTGTCTATACCCTTGAAATTTGCAACTGGTTATTGTAAATCTGTATGAATGTAGATTTTCCACATAGGACCATCTTTTTATGAATAACAAGAATTTTTAGTGTAATCAAGACTAGTATAATGGAATAGAAGATTTTTAAAACCTGCGAAGTTTCACCAATTCCCTTATCAGTGGGATGATATTATGCATAACTTGAGAACTTAATAGGATTGTTTCCCGGTGAGTAAAAAAGCCTCTCTTGATATAATAATGCAATTGCTGCTTACTCTGTGGACCTAAACTTCAAGGTCATGACACAAAATATACCAAAACTAAGTATCGAATAAATCACCTGCAACGCATTCACAATTTCCCTCTGCCCTTAAAATACGTATGGGTTGATCTTACAAGTGACTTTGACTTCACATTATTTTGTCCCTCACCCGACTGATGCAGCCAGTGCCAGAGGATCCCGTGGGAAACGCGATCGATTCACATTCAGACAATTTGGCATGTATGGTAAGGAAGACAAAGGTTCATTCCCCGACTAAAAGTTTCCTCTTCAGATGCGGGCGCGATTTCAGCCTTGGTAAGCTGGATGAAATTGGTTGGTTAGAATACCGTCTTGCTGATTCCGCTAAGACCTAAAGTCGGCGATTTACGGGCAACCGTAACAGACAGAACTGATATGCTAGACAGCAGTATGAAGGGTGAAATTCGAACACTTTCAGTCGGCAAAAACGACCCAGAAGAGATACTCGAAGGTAAAGTTGAAAACATAATTATACACTCGTATAATGAAAACTTCGGACCAGTCAACAAAGTCTAGTCTTGACGATGAGGGTCTATGTAGGCCCCTACCCAGATTGCTTCAAAGATGAACGGGTTGGAAAACAAGCTGATAAATAATGGCAATATGTTGGAAAGTTTAGACACTAAGAAAAAAAACGACTAAAACGACTGCAGATCTTTCTCATCAGCTAGTTTCTTTTATGAGTGCCGTACAGTCAATTGAAAAGAATATGACATGCTCTAACCAAAACGCTGATCAAACGAAGGCACTCGAGAATAATTTGGTCGACAGAGCAACTGCAAAAGATGCTATTCTTACTGGAATTGTCTCATGTGTTACCGGCCTCCTAATCCTAACGCAAAACCTGAGCACACTTTTAAACGAATGTAGAGAGGATTACGCAGGCGGAGCTCTGGTGCCCGTGGAAGATTTCTGAGATCCCTTTCACACAGACAGGAGAGAGTAGAGACTTTAGAGGAACGGCTTAAAACGACATCCCGGTGTATCCAGCATAGGTGCACGGTATAGGCATCCCCGTGTCTCTGTCATGCGTCTACCATTATAGAAATTACAACGCGTTTGATAATTGGGCACATATAGACGAGGTTATCTTTCATATTTACAAAGACAATCAAATCGTGAGAAAAATAATCTTCAATGGCAAGGGTTCAACATTCGCAAACTGGTTTGCTGCAGGCAGAGTCATTCAGAACAGCTGGGCAGATCTCACCATCCAGCCTCATAATTTCTTCAGGATTTACCACTGTCCCGGGGCTTTTTCGAAGATGGCACGTCAATCTGGAACACCACTGCAATGGCTTCAGGGGGTGGTTTCATGGGAGGGAAAATATAACGGGAGGATACGCCGCTTATACACTACCACTAACGCTCGACCTCTTTTCCAGTACGAACCAGGAAAGATTCTCAGTATAATACATCACAGATCATCGCTCGGGCTGACGCTTTTGGTGTTTTCATTAGAGATGAATGAAATACATGTAGTTCTTCTTATCCACCAGTGGCTCAGCCGCTTAGTGCTCTGGACTGACTAGCATGGAGTTCGCAGTTCAAATTTTGGCTAATGGAAACTTAGGGACCGTAAGATTAGTTTCTTAGGTAATGGAAGACAGACCTTTCAAAGATTAAATTATTAAGAAAAATTAAAAAAGAAACGATCTGCATATGAAAAAGGAATATGTTTCAATCATTTAATATAGTTTGTAACTTATGTAAATGCAATATCGTTAATAACCAAACCATGTTCATGTAATTTTATCCAAAACATCCATCATAAAAAAAATTAAAACTACAGGGCTATTGCCCCTTTGTTTTTTTTATTAGCAAATATTGGCCAGAAGAACATACCATGGAAAGAAAACTATATGGACACTTGGTTGAACTTCAAAAGATTGTGGACTATATACTAGATTCGGGACTTTCTGTGCAGTCATTTTCAAGTGAGCGAAGAAGAAGAAGAATAAAGTGAGCAATACATTTATATTTTGTTGATCAATATTTGTGCGACACAATACAATTACTATGTCGCCAGTCTTCTGGTTTTTCAGAGTCATTTGAATAGCTGTCTTTGTTGCGTTTTATTACATGTAGTTTCTTTATCGTTAAAATAATGAACACATTTTACTCCAATTATTGATCAAATTTAGAACGTGTGCGTTATCCTTTTAACTGGACTGAAATTATCAAACCATTTAGACAGCACCACAGTCTGCACAATTGATTAGATAAGTTAGCCATCACATGAATCAAATTCAGCATTCTAAAAGAAAGGATTAAGAAAACAATACGAATACTATCCATCACATAACCACAGCCGACAAACTACCACTACCCCCCCACCATCACCACAATGAAAAACAACAACAAGAACAACAACAACAATAATAATTAATAATAATAATAATAATAATAATAATAATAATAATAATAATAATAATAATAATAATAATAATAATCTTTATTTGGTTTCATGAATCTTTTTCTAGGTCCACAAGGAAGGAAATAAATCATGTGAAATGTGAAGATTTGGACTTAAACGTGACATACCTATTAAAGAGACCTACTTTCAACATGTCTAATTCATTAACCTATACAAATCTTAGTTGCTTTAAAAAAAGACTAATAGTAATACTGACACTTGAATATTGATTTCTAGTGCTCCCTAAGCTTTCTGGCACATGTACTCCAAAGCAGACATATGAAAGTTTGACTTGAATGACTTTCTCTTTGTGTTTAGATAATACATTTTGTTGTCCCACACAACAGATGAACAGATGATTCAACCATGGGGCTGTATTCCTTTACAAAATATTAATATCTATCTAACCTCTCATGTCTATAAATATTTTCTTGATTAAAAGTCTGAACAGATTACAAATAAGGCACAGTGGTTTTGGGTATAGGATAAAAAGTATGCACGAAGATATCAATAAAGGCATGACTCAATGATATGTGTATGTAATAGTGGAACGTAGAACAGCCTAGCATGACTAGACTCAAGAACAGAAAAGAATATCAGAAACAGATAAATGTGTCATAGAGACATCACTTACAATGCCCTTGACATTTTCATCTTTCATGTCAACTCTGTTGACTTTCAGTAAGTGGTAGCAAAGGTCAAGAGACTCAAATCTTCGTTGTTGACCAAGAAGTGTGATAAGCACACAGCCTGCCCAATTTAGACCCTCGCCAAAAAGTTCTCTGAAATATTATTAGATTGGAAATATGTAAGTTCTTAGTAATGGATCGAGTGGAGAAAAAATTTTCAAACATAACAAATACTAAAATAAAAGCAAAGTGTTGCAATAGCCCCAACAGGGAGATTAAAAAACACTTTAAGAAAATAATAATAATAATAATAATAATAATAATAATAATAATAATAATAATAATAATAATAATAATAACAATCTTCTACCTTGTTCTGAAGATTGCATTATCTAGAATAAAAAAATCCATTTTGGCTTTGAAGAAAAAGTGCTGTTTAGAAGAAGAAAAAAAAACGATTGAGCGTGAGTGAAAAATCTATAGACCCTACGTCGTTTTTATTGGAATGGCATTAAATTGATACTTTACTTTACTTTTCGGATCCAGCAGCCACTTGAACCTGCGCCCTTCGATATTTAAATTGATAACACTCTTTTGTTCTAGCTGATTTAGAATAACTCGTATTGAATTATACTTTTTTTTCGGTATAGTTAGCTCTGCTAACCAGTTTATTGATTAACAGTAATAACACACTTCTAGAGTTCACATTCTAACCAACCATAAACAACCGACTTAAAGATATATTTTGACAACAAAGGCCTTAGCTTTGTTAAGGATATAATTAATATATTATAAACAATTATTGAATTTCAGAATAATTATTCCCTCTTTCTCATGTAATTAAACACCAGGTGGTGTGGGCGATGCTTCCAGCGGTTGCTCAACTAAACACCAAGCCTGATGCCCGCATTGGGAAACTTATAAGCGATCTATAATGCTCAGACTGAAAAAAAACAAAACTAAGATAATAAAGATATCTCTGTTACTTTCAAAATGAAGCGTTATTGATCTAAGCACACCAGTCTGATCTATTGAACTATCTTTCCTGAAAATAATACTGGCGTTCGATTGACAGCTTCTCTGTTCTTTATATAAAGTTTGTTATGGATCTAAATGTTTGTTGCAGACCCTAAATGAATCGTTTAACTAAGCTTTTCTATTACAGAAAAGAAGACAAACCAAATATTAACACACCTTCATTAAATAAATGCAGTTTGTTTGATGCGTTCAAAATAGGCACGGTCAAGTCTAGTATCCTAAGAAAAATTATTTAAAAATAAGTATGTGATTGCTACCCGTATTTTCGCGTTTAGGTAAAATAATTTCTTGCAAGTCGTTTCTAATTGAGTGAGTACACAAGAGATAATGCCAACGAAAATGTGAGTAGTTACAAAGATGTACCATTACTAGTGCTAAATATTATGTCGGCTGTGTAATAAAATCACAAAGATATTGTTTTGTAAACACTGCATTGAGTTATGACCAGAGAGCGATAGTTAAGAACATTGAGGATGTTAGTTTGACCACACTAAATCTATAATAAACTGTGCTTGCTGAAGAACGGCCAAATGTTTAAGTTTACAATAGTTTTTTTTTGTCATAAAGCTTTTGTTTACTGCATTTTGAAGTTCTGTTTTTAAATGCCATGTTCTGGAAATGCAATGAAACGAGACAATAGCAACTATTCTATTTCAATAACTTCACCGTTTTGTTCTATGCCGAAACTAACAATTTATTCGTCTTGAATGTTTTCTTTGATTTTATTTTAAACGTTACCTATTACCTGCTTTTCTTTTCTCTTTCCATCATTTCCTCCACAGAAAGACCCTTTTTCATGTCTCTTAGGCATTATCATCTAAAACCTCTAGCTTGATGCATCTACCTATTTTTGTCTCTGCGCTGGATTTGTTTTTCTCCCTTTTGTTCAAAGTTTGCTTAAGTTCAAAATTGCTATGTAGTCTAAGCTTTTTCTTTAAGAGCAATAATCAAAAGGGCTTTTCATTTCACTTCACTTCTTTTCATTTCACTTCACTTCTTTTCATTTTCTCTAACATAATTATTTTGAGGCCTTTGTCTCTCAATGATTGTCACACAGCCACTGCTTCGTGCAATTTTAACCTGGGAACTTGAGGGCTAATTAGAGTTGCCACCGTTTGGAAGATTAACACGACTGAGCCAGAACCACTGCCTTCGCCGATGCTTGTGTTTGTTTTTGCCATTAATTGCCCGCCTGTTAAGACCGTTACGGACTCTGGATCCCCAATCAAAACCCACCCCCTTGAAGTCGATCTATACCTATATCTACACCCTATTCTCCCTTCGGATCTCAGGTCCACCAATGACTGGTGTCAGGCACATTGTCATTATTTATAGCAGCCGGTCCGGTTCTGTCGAGAGGCGCTGATCATTAGACAGAACCCCCGCCCCCCTTGCCTACCCCCCCTTCCCACCCCCCTCCCTCTACAGGGAAGACGCAGCGAGGCTGTTGTAGGGACGTAACGAGTTAATGATAGAGGGGCCTTGATATAGACTGATCTATAACCTCCCGAAGCACCGATAGAGAGACACGTTTCGGACCAGACGGAGAACTGTTCGGTACATTAGATAAAGAGGAATGTCCTGCGATTTGTCATTATTACTTCCACTGGGTTCAACATGCCTTCCATTCTTTATCTCAGTTTTCCTGTGAAGAAACGGTCGATTTATTTCTTTTGAGGACTCAAAAAAGAAAAGCGTGCGTTTAGAAATCAAGTACATTTAAACATTGCAGTTCTGTGTTTATAAGTTTAAGTTGACATGAAAACTAATTCAGTGTGGTTTATCGTGTAAGAAAGTCTTAACAATGAAAAACAATTTAATGAATCGATACTGTTTTCTGAAATTCTGCCATACTTGTATCGTTGTCTGTAATAATACTTGTTCATTTCTATAGAATCTAAGTGCTGCCAAGTATTAATTTTCTCTGTTTTTTCTCTATTCACTGAGTCTTTGTTTCTCCATTACCAACGGGTAGCGTGAAGAGCGTTAATTGCGACTTGGCCGTTGCGGCAGCGCATGCTTGGCTGGCCGGGCTGTTAAACAGATTCCAAATTTTCCAAACCAGACAAGAAAAGAACATACTGGTCTCTTTACAACGTTCGTTCCTACTAGTCAAAGCCCAGAAAGAAAACGCTTTTGTGCCGTTTAAAGTAAGGGGGTAGTGAATAATACTGCTACACATTGATTGATTCTACATGACTGCGCTATCAAGTTGTGTCGCCTGCACAGACTCCAGCAGTGGCACACGTAATTTAACAGCTTTCCTCAAAGGCCAGTAGAGTGTTTCTATTCCAAAAATGTAAAGAATAAGTTGTTTTTAAGTTTGTCCTGATTGCCAGCGCTACAATGTTATGTGTATTTTGCAGCTTTAGAGTCACTTCAAGAATTTGTTATCTGCGATAGGCAAGGGGGTAAAGATAGTTTTCTTCCGTGACAACTCAGCACTGCGAAGCAGAGGATCTTTATTTGCTAACGACAAGCAATTCGCTGTCACATTTCACGCTGCGGGTCAGCATGGTTGATCAACAACTGTATCTGTTGATACGGACAAATAGTGAGCGATATCCTGCCCCAGTGTCTGGGAATTGATATACTAAGGTTGGTGGTTATTTTCTTATACATTTTATGGAGTGTAGGATTGTTGGTATACATCTGCAGGCAATAATACAAAACGAAATATACACAAATGGAGATAATTTCGTTCATTTTATGAATCGCATTTTTACAAACTGCATAAATTTGCTTTCAACGTTCATCAGTAATATCATTTAACAATTTTCCAACAAATTTCCTAATAGTAACAATTAAGAGCATGTATCTTAGCGGATCATAAAATTGATAAGGTTCATGATGAAGATATTAAAATAATATTATGTTCGTTATAAATCTACTGTTTGCCTGCCTTTCCTTTACCAGATATTCCAGAAAATGCCGACAGAAATAAGGATAGTTCTGCCCGACACGGGAACCGATGACAACTTATCCACCATCACCGAAACCGACAACTATGAGACAAGTTCCAACAGTAATGCAAGGGATAACATAGGTATCAAAACTGTCAAAGAAAAACAACGATATGACAAGAAAACCAGAAACTCTTATAATGGAGCAAACCGAGGTCTTAATCTAAAACACGCTAGTTCAGTAAAACCTTCAAATGGCCACTGTAAGGTTGAAAGCTTCGCTCTCAGACCAACCAAGAGTAGTGCAACCAAGCAGCAGGAGGAAAACATCCTCTGCAGTGAGCGCAGAATCTCGAGCCCACAGCACAAGACACGCGTGGTTCTCCAACAGACGCAGCATCAGATGCTGGACGAGGACATCGTGCCTTCCCTGGTCCTCGTGGAGAAGAGCAGGACTATCCATCCCAGTCCACCCAAAACGGCGACGTCTGTGAGCGATAAAAGCACCCACACCTTTCAGAACGCAGAGGTAATTGTCAGATTCTCATTGATACTGAAATACGCTTAGTTTTCTATTAAGGAAAATGTTCTCTTGTTGATTCCATTTACCCTATCGATACTAGTAGTTCACAATATAAATTATGACGAAGTAATCCAAAACACCTAGGAGCTCAAGACATTTGTAATTTCATTTAGGGAAAATGTTATGCCATCCTTTGATATATCAGAATCAAGGCAAGTTTATGTCATTACATTGATATAAATTGTAAATGTACACTCACCTATAGTCATAGTAACCACGATCACGAAACGATAACACATTCCCCACGTTATTATTACAAAATATATTATTCTTAGCGACGCAATAATAATAAAAAAGACAAGATGAACTTTTAACTTGCAAAACCACGAGAGCTGGTGCTATACTTAAAAAACGTATTACTAAAGATGCACATTTCAAAATTGTATAAATAATTACATGTATGACAAAACAAATGTCAGATGTCAATCTTAACAGTGCTGACTAACTTTGACATCCAAAGAATAAAAATAAAAATGAAAGCTTCCACCAAATTCATAGGTCACACAGCGTAGGCCTAATATAGAGCATGAGATCCTTTTTGTATATCTGCATACCTTAATTAGCTAGAGTGTGAAAAATATAATAAACTAAAACAACAATTTCACTCATAGTGACACAGCTGGCAGCAACCCATATACGGACCGCCATTATATTGATTGATAGTGCTAAAAGAGCTTGTCAAAATAAGAGTAAACTAAAAAATGATTTGCTTTCGTATCTTAATGAACGCAAGTAAAAAAGGATTCCTTTTAATCATTTGTATTTCATCCATATTTTGATCTTTCATTATTTTGGTGCTGAAAGACAATATGAAAGGGTGTAAGAACATAAGCTATGCAATAAAATAATGAAAAAGACGGGATTCCAATAATGAAGGGTGTGACGATTTTCTCTACCCTTATCAAAACGTCGAAGGAAAACATGTGAAAATAAAAGGAAAGTTATCATACATGGTAAAATTTAAAACCCATGATATTGAGAAAAACAAAATTACGACCATGAGGCTCTGTTTTTATAGAGTAGAATAGTAAACATGACTTTTAAAAAGGGGAGCAATCTTATTTCACAACTTATCACTTTTCCACAGTAACTCCAAATTATCTCGCTTCATTTGTATTCTGTTCGGTTTACAACACAATACATAGTTGTATTGTTTTTGCCTCTCTCTCTCTCTCTCTCTCTCTCTCTCTCTCTCTCTCTCTCTCTTTCTCTCTATCTATCTCTCTCTGCCTGTCTCTGTCTCTCTCTGTGCTTCTCTGTCTCTCTGCCTCTCCCTGTCTGTCTCTCTGTCTCTGTCTCTCTCTCTCACTCTCTCTCTTTGTTTCTCTGTCTCTGTCTCTACCTCCCTCTCTCCTCTCTCTCTTTCTGTCTCTCTCTCTATTTTTCTATTTCTCTCTTTCTCTCTGTCTCTCTCT
>RQTK01000184.1:216606-239698 GCA_003991915.1 Elysia chlorotica
AAAAGAATAACACTGTTCATTGTGTTAGAATCTGACGTTGCCTATTTAACCTAACTTTCACTCCCTTTTGGGTCTAAAATCTTAAAACAAAACAAAAAAACACTCACTCCTACAGCAAAGCTACATGTCATGATGTTATCTGATAAAATGGCATGGAAACACAGCCATAATTCTACAGATCATTTACCCCCGTGTCCTGAGACAATGTTGATAACCCATGTTTGCAATACTTTAAAAACAAAAAAACAACAAAAACAAAACAAACAAACAACCAACCAACAAGACACAAGATATTTATTGAAATTAAGGAATTAGAAATATAAACAAAATTACCAAAAATCACATTAGATCAGTAGAAAGACATGAAGGAAAAACCAAGTAAGAGCTCAAAGACTACCCTCATGAACTTCTTGTGGGGAAAATACTAAGATCGAAGAAACAGGTGATATATTATAAACTATTCGCAAGCCTTGACATGTACAATTATAAATATGTAATAATAAAGTGCCGTAAAAAGCCCTCATTTTGATATGACCTTGTAGCCCTGACAGATGGATTACAATTTTAATGATGTTTTCAAGTTTTTTTAGCCATGCCTCAGTTCTGTTTTCTAAAAGCCACCCAATAAAACAACGATGCAGTCAGTCTTAGGTTCGTTTTGCGCTGCTGTTGTAAGGATATTCTCTGGCCACAAGTTATAAACTTAAATGGTTTGCATGGGTGATTAACTTACTGGCTACAGGTAACTTATGAATTTTACATTTAAGTATGATAATTTATTGACAATCCAAGCTCATTTTAATTATTTCGTGTTTCTGTGAATGCAAAAAGACAAGTTAAATGAGGTTAGGGAAAGGTGGAGAAGGATAGGAGTTTATAATTTTCAAGCAATTGACCTTTTTGATTCTAATTTCTATGCTTAACAATGTATTTTCTTTTTCTTTTAAGTTATAAATGTATTATGTTTCTCTCATCTTCAGATTCGAGAAATCCTCAGTTTCCACAGAGCCTAGCTCTAGAAGTAAAGATCCTCAGCAAAAGCGACCCGTATCAGGAGGAGTAGTTGGGGCAGGAACAGCAGGCCGCATACTCCGGCAGTCGAGTTTTGGTCCCAGACAGAACAGCACGTCCGGCTGTCTCACGGTGCTTAATCTGAGACTGGACGGAGCAGCGCTCCCCACCCGCAGCATGTCTGGCCAGCCTCCTCACTCGGTGGCCTTCGACCGCCGCAACAGGACGACCCACGCCTGGGGTGACAGCGGCTGCCTTTCCCAAAGCATGCCCAGCGCGAGCTTCCTACGCAGCGGGTACGGGACCAGGTCCCTCGGGGGGTCCTCCGCCTCCTCCCCCAGGTCTGTGAGAGGAGAACCCACATCCTTCTCAGAGCGCACCTCACC
This sequence comes from Elysia chlorotica, assembly GCA_003991915.1. Lineage (NCBI taxonomy): Eukaryota > Metazoa > Mollusca > Gastropoda > Plakobranchidae > Elysia > Elysia chlorotica. The sequence continues at coordinate 218,004 of RQTK01000184.1, forward strand.
AGCAGGAAAACCGTCAGATCCCAGCAAACCTAGCGCCTCATACTCTTATGATGGCGGATTTTTCGTGGGGGCTAGCTCTGGAAAAGCAGAGTATTTCGTGATCCACCCGGACTGGGTTTCTGAAATGATGACCATCAAGAAACTCTCTGTGAGCAGTGCTGAGGGAGGCCGAAAGAACAAGGGGGGACCACCAGTCTCCAACAGCGCACACTTTAGACCAAGGTCTCTGCAAGGCAGAAGGTGTTTGAGCGCTCCGCCTCAGAAAAGAAGAAATCCAATCACGTGGGTGGACTCCAGCTTTCTTGCAGATGCCTCCAACTTCGATGCCTGTGGTGATGCTAAAACTGGTTCTACCTCTGGGGTAACAAATGGTGAAGCTTGCAAATAGGTACTATTAGTCTTTCTGGTTTTGTTTGGTAATTTTTTTTTCAGACCACATTTTGAAGAGAAACAATATCCCCTCATGCACAAGATTTTATGCATTTTTTTCATGTTTCTGCTGACAATGCTTGATGTCACTCCTGAACTTAAAAATACTTTGATTTGAGACTTGCACTATCACACAAAACTTAATTTGTCATTTTGCGGCATAGAAGCTCCACTTTGAATACATAAAAAGGTGAAACTAGTTGGGAGAAAAATTCAAGTCAGGTTATTCATAGAAGAAAATGAACAAAATCTTATTTTAGTGAATTATTCAACAGCTTGATGCATCTGCAAATTTAAACCACTTTGATTTTTTAAACTGGTCACAGGGATGAACAGGATCATCAAAGTATATTCCAACAAAACTTAATTTGTCTTTTTGTGACATAGAAGAACCCACTCTCCCCAATTCTCTTCTCAAAGCCACTATTTTTTATGTTTTGTTAGGATTTTAAAATTGCTGTTTCCTTTCCCTTTGAATCAAGCCTCTTCTACATAAAAACGTGAAAGTATTTGGATGGAAATTTCAAGTCAAGTAATTCATAGAAAAAATGAACAAAATCTTATTTTAGAGAATCATTAATCTACTTGATGCATCTGCAAACTTAGCTCTTGTATTTCTGTTAAGCAATGTAATTGAAATTATATAATTTCTGCATTTCTGAATGTGTCAATATTTTCACTTTTGTTAGATGTGCTTGAACTGCCTGCTTACAAACTGTATTTGCATGCAATCTGCTGGTTTTACTTTTCGACACAACCAGCATGTCTCACAAATTTCATACAATTTTGAAATCTATTGGTCAGGGGTCACTGGATTGTTGCTCGGCTCAAACATCAAAGACTGCCAAATCAAGCTGCTGACTGGCTTATATTAGCTGCCTTTTTTACACAGAGTTCAGCCTGCAAGGGGCTTAAAGTAAAATCTGCAGTGAAATGAGTAAATGGGCCCATGGGAAGCAGATAGAGAATCAGAAAGAAAAGCCTTGTGAACCCTGTAACAGAGTTTCTCTTAATTTACTCTACAGGTTACGAACTATGAATGGAATATTTACCCTGCATCTCTTGACAATGTCTATTTTGAGCAAAAGAAAAACTGAGAAGGAAATCTTCCTACAATCATTGAAGGTCTTCAACTTTAAACCTTTACTCTAATGGTCGTCTCTGTTGTAATACTTTTGAAGTCAAATTTGCTTTGCCATCCATTCCAATTCCATATTGTCAATAATCTAAGGCTGCCATAATTTTTAAATTACTAATTAATATGGGGATTTATCAACATATGTTCTGTAAAAAAAATTGAAATGTATCCATTGTGGTTATTCCTTTTCTTTTTTTATACTTAACATTTGATTTAGTTGGTAATAGACACAAGTAACAACTCATCAATATTGAATTTCATCCAATTCATGCACAGCATTCTGAAGAGATCAATGACGAGACTTGATATAAAGTGCCATCTTACTATGAGCTGTTACTAAATGTGCAATATACAGCAGCCTCTTATCCATTGCCCTTGTTCTGAAGTAGCTCAGATGAATGAATGGGAGCTCTGCCTCAAAGTATGGAAATGTTCATTATACATGTACAAATCTTTGCTTGTTTACTTGTTTAATGCTAAAGAAATAAATCTTGAAGTAAAATAGATTTCAGTTTTTCTCCTGGATAATTTTGAATCTATTTTTGGCAAACATTATTTAAACTGCGATTTAATAGTTTTCATGTGTAAATATCATGACCAAGTCTGGATGCTGAGTAACTTAAGATTTGGTGAAAAATGAGTAGGAAAAATTTATAATTTATAAAGTTACTGTTATCTTTTAAATGTGACGCAATTGAGCCATTAAAAATAATCTGTTTTGCCCCCCCCCCTCCCCCACAACAAAAACAAACAGAAAAGAGCCAGATTCATGACTACTTCTGCGCTATCTCCTTTTAAACCATTGTCTCTTTAATTCTTTTACAACCCCATACCCCAAATAATGCCACTGTTACATGTATACTTAACAAATAGTAGCAATGGTAATGGCAACAATCACAACACAAATATTTAAATCATGGTGATATAATTATAAATGTAAAATGTAAATCATACCGATACTCAATGAACCAATTAAAGACAAGTATTTTTTTAAATTTTTTATTCATGTTGACAAAAAGAGTCTGGTTATACTACATTATACATAATATTAAGAAACAGTGCAAAAATAGTTAGGGACAGCAATTGAGTTCAGCAAAATTTTTGCAAATATAAAAATAAAAACCCATTTCACTTATAAAAATTGTTTATAAATGCAAATGTTCTCAAAATCAAATAAAATTAAGAAGATACTGGAATCATGGCACAAAAGTGACAATCCATAAGGTAACCATTAAATTTATTAACTTTAATTTTATGACTATCCAACTCCACATGAAAAATGGAAAAAATTAAAACAGGAAACTAACTTGATGCTTAGAGAAAAAACAATATCTCAGCTACAAAACACATTTAAAGAACAGTTAGTTTTCTATCTTTGAAAAAAGAATTATCTAGCGCTTCTAACTAACACATAAACATTATCTCTCAAATTCTAAGAAAAGGGTCAATCTAATTGGGACATTTTTACGTTAACATTTCACCTTGGCTAGTACTTAAAGTTTGGCTATTTCATAAAGAACACAATTTTTTATTTTTGAAAAAAAAAATGTAACCAAACATAATGTCCGTCTTTCAAAGCCTACATCATCCTTTACTTTATTGAGTGATTAATTGAAAAACAATAACTTATCAAAACTATATTACAGACAATGGAACGCTTTACCATGGATAAAACTTGCTGTAAGTCTTATAATATGATGCCTTGAATATTCACAAAAGCGCAAAATGAAAAAACAAACAAAAAAAAAAAAACATCAAACAATACATAACAACAAAACCTGGAGTATTCTTCTAAAGGAAAACAAAACATATTCAAAGAATTATATTGGATATCCATTGAGGTGACCATTGTTTGGTTTTATTACTGGTATTGATTTTTAGAAATTGCTGGAAGGTATGGTTTAAATTAAAAGCCAAATGTCAAAATATGTATCATTTGTAAACAAAAATATTTTAAAAAATCACTTCATTGTGTATTATAATATAAATAATTTATGTATTTCTATGCGTCTTTATCATTAAATATTTATTAATAATCTGTTGCAAAAATGAATGTCATGCAACTATTGCCAAACTAGAACCTTGCAAAAAGCACTGCTGTAAACACTTTTAAATGCAATTCAAGCAATATATCACTGATTTAGACAGGTACAATTTTTTCAATATCCTCATTCCATAGTAAGGGCAGATAAATTATAAACACAAACTTGAGACTAACTAAATTCCACATATGCCTATACAAAACTAATTCAAAGACAGTTTAAGAAAAATCCTTGCCAAACAACACTTATATCTATACAGGTTAGGAATATTACTCTGACAACGAAATTTATGTTCTGACAAAGCTGAATGAGATCTTCAATGATAGCCACTTGGTTTTGCCGAGAAATCATGGGTGCTACACTTTATGAAAAAGCATGTCATAGAGGACGTTTAAATGTTGCTAATAAATAAGGTTTTGACACTTCAAAAAGTTGTTCTAAGTTGTCACACAAAAAAAACTGTGGCCCTCACTGGAAGAATCGACACACTTTGGGAGATAATGTTCCTCTGAAAAAAAAAATATTCTTGTGTTTAGCAAGGTTAACTGATTTGGATTTTTGATTAAAAGAAACAAACATTAAATAGCACAAAAACATGGGTTTTTAACCCTTTCCTGTTGTTACTAAGCAGCGCCATCTTGGATTAGCAAGGTATATTCGCAAATAAATCCAAAATAAAACAGACATAATCAACACCCACACGTCACATATAATTTAGAGACAAAAAAATTCAGTCTTGGGGACACAGAGAAAGAGAAAACAAGTAAACAGCACTATGAAGAGTCCAAATTATGTTTTATATTTTGTTTTCATGTCTCAACCTCATCCCCTCCCCCCTCTCTTTGTCTCTCTCCATCCCTCACACACACACTCTCTCTTTTCCTCTCTCGCTCTGACTAGAAAGAAATTAATAATTTATTCTTATTTTTTCTTAGAAATCAAATACATTATGAAAAATAAAAAAAATGCAGTGCATGTAGACCAATGTATCTTACTTAAGTTATACATCTATGCAATATGAGAGCTATGTACGGGAACAAGACAAATCAATGTTTTATTTTTTAGTTATATTTATTCTCGCCAGTACCATCTTTAAGTAGATTCTCTGGTTTAGATCTATCTAGTTGAGGACTGGTTAGTAGCGCCAAGTAAGGCCTAGATCTACTCTGTTAACACTTCAATGAACAGCATGATCTGAGCCATCGTAGATTCTAGTTCTGTGTTCATGGGATCTATGTCTAGTAGGCTACAAACGGCTCAGCATTAAAAAAAAAAACTTATTCAAAGCTTTAGAATTAGAATTTATCTTTTTTTTTTCTTCTTTTCAGGACATATCATTCAGTCAACTGGCTATGCTATAGTCAGAGATTAAGTCTGGTCTAGATCTAGATTAGATCTACATTTGAGGCCTCTTCTAAGACTTGATTTATTATCATAAGATCAAGTCAATAACTTCATGAAGTCATCTTCAGGACTGCTAACAATATTAAATTCATAGTCCAACTTTGTACCACTATAGATATCAGCAATCATCATACAAATAAAGAGAGGTAAGGGTTGGTTCAAACCCAAAGCAAGAGAAAAGAAAGCTAGGTCTAGTCCAGAACAAGCGTGTAAAAGAACCTATATGCTTGCAAAAGCTGGCTCAGTGGGGAATCATGTGGTATTCAGGATCAGGAATAACAGTTATATTTAGAAACTAAGGGTTATGCAGAAGACTGGAAATCTTTTGGTCGGATTTGGCGGTGTTACACTGAAAAGAGTTAAACATTCTGTTTCTCCGGATATCAATAAAAATTGGGAGACAGACTGTGGCTCCAAGATGTATAATGTCTTTCAAAAATCTCCAAGAAAATATAAATGTAATGATAAAAAGCAAAAATAACAAATCATTTACTTTCATTTTCACATACTTAACACTAACCCCCCCACCCCCCCCCCCCCCCCCCCCCCCCCCAAAAGAAACCAAGAAAGTTAGGAAAAACAAGTACTTACTGCATATTGGAGATCTTAATTGACCTTTGTTTTAGGGCTGACTGGAATGACAGATCTCTTGAGTGCATAGTATATAACATGGAAGTTCTGAAAAAGAGGTGAAGAGCAAAGGGCAATATTATCTTCTAAGTAAAAAAAAGTAACAAAGGTGTACTCCTACCCATAAATTACATTTATGACTAATCAGTGTAGCATCTCCTTCACAATTATTAGTTCTTATCATTAGATCAAGCAGGTGATTTTTTCCCCAGTTCTCAGCAACCTCAGTGTTCTTTGTACGATAATAAAAGTACTCACTCCAACAGGCAAAATGTGCAAATGAAATCAAACAAAAGTAGCATATTTTATCACAATTTTGTCATATTGGCAATTCTCATAATATGAAGAAAACATTTTCTATTTTCCAAAAGTTTATTAGACCCTTAGAGAGCCAAATTAAAAAGTAGTATTCAGACTGGTAGACAATTTTCTCTTGCACCAGTCAGAAATCTTATAGACCAAATAATAAACATTGCTTGACTTAAAGTTTGATAAGGAAAGTGGGATAAGAACATACAACACAAATGTTGGTAGAGTGGAAAAAAAGAAGAAAATTTCAGGCAGTGACAACAAGCATTCAAGAAAAATGTATGCCTATCAGAAAGAATATCAAACAAAATTTTTAGCAATTTCATATTTTCTTAAAAGATATCAAAATTTGAATCATTATAACCAACAAAAATTTGCGTCAATACCCACTTTATAAAAACCTATCTTAATGATAATAACTACTTTATAATCATCATCATCATCGTCACCATGTGCATTTAGGTCAAAAACAAATTCGAAGCATTAGATGGAAAAGAGGAAATTGAAGAGCATTGGGGCCGCCTAAAAAGTTCGATAACAAAAGCAGCTACAGAGCTACTTAATAATACCGGTGTTAAAAATATCTTACTTGGGCAAAGAAATATGCTAAAGCAAGGTATCCAGCAATGCACAATGCCAGAAATAAATCAAACACTGCTGGTTTCACACTGTGAGAATGAAAAGAGAAAAAGGAAAAAAAAGCAGTGTCAATCATGTAAAAGTTTGAAAAACCAATAAGTCCAAATTAAACAATAGTTGTCATAAAGTTATCTTATAATTAAGTAACATTATTCATAAATTATCAAACCTTACACATGCAACAGTAACACTATATATATATATAAGCATAGTATAAGTTGGTTAATGCAAAAAATCATTTAACAAGACCTAAAGTGGGATAGACATGTTCACTATGTCGTTACAAAGGCCATTCGAACCCTTGGGTTCTTATCACGAAATCTCCACCAATGTCCACAAAGTGTGAAGGCCCAAAACTATGACGCAATGGTTAAACCCATCTTAGAATATGCCTGCGCTGCATGGGACCCCCACGTTAAAAAACATAAAGACTCTTTAGAAAAGGTCCAAAAGAAAGCTGCACGGTTTGTCACAAGCTGTAGATCAAGAGAGCCCGGTTCCATGACGAACCCATGTACCTCCTGGGTTGGAAACCACTTGAGCAACGACGAAAATGCACCAGACTCACTCATTTGCACAAAATCGTGACTGGCAAAAACACTACTGTGAAAGTGGACAACACACTTGAGAAACGACGAAAATGCACCAGACTCACTCATTTGCACAAAATCGTGACTGGCAAAAACACTACTGTGAAAGTGCCACAACACTTCATACCCCAATCTTCCAAATATCAAACAAGAAACTACCATCCAAAAAGATTCCTATATCCCGATTCCAGACAAATGCACACAAAAATAGTTTCTTTCCAAGAACTATGTCGAACTGGAACGAACTCGAAAGCAAGATAATTGACATTGAAAGTACAGACCTGTTCAGAAAGGCCCTAAATGAGCATATAGTGTAGGCGTTAGTAAACTGTTGTCATATATGATTGTATTGTTTGAACATTTGCGACATGGGCATGTATGCCTCTTGCATCTTAATTAATACGAATACGAACTATCTGATACACCTTACATTATCCATTGAAAAATACCTTTACTTAAATCATAAAGCCTACATTTCTCTTTCCATCCATGCAGTACAAGAAATAAAAAACAACAAATATTACTCCTGTATAAATCAACAGAAAAACAGCTTTACAAAATAAAAACATAAAAAAAAAATTAGGTATTGAAAATAAACATAGGTAACTAGCATTTGAGAGTTATGTATTATTTTAGTAAAATAAAAAATAATTTCTACAGGAAAGATACCTCGAAGAGATCAATTAGAAAAAAAAAAATCAATGGTAACATGTGGTTTGATTTTTATACAATTGTAAATTCACCTTATCTCTTGTGAAAGATTCATTTTATCAACATTTAACAGTAAAACAAAAAAAGGAAACTTTGTATACTTGACTCACTGACAAAAAAAGTTTCAGCTTTCTTCTTAGGATTTATTCTGATAATCAAAGGTCAGCCTCTTGGCTTCCGATTTTCTAAACATGTCCTTTCAATTTTTTAATAATAAAGAGAGATAAATCATGTCCTACTAGTTTTAGAAGTTGAGTTGGTTTAACGTCCAATCTCAGCACGATTTTGGTTATATTGTGGATGGGCCCCGAGACTGACATCTGACAATTTTATGTACTTTCACACATGATACAGGGCAGGGATACCATGACTTCTGTCTTAGATGGTCACATTAAACTGACACCGACGCCACCAGTCATGTCTTACTACATTATAACTCTTGATAAACGAAATGATTTATTAAATAAATTTTCACTCACTTGTATGCATTCATCTGGTACTCAGCTCCAGTGTAAAAAACAAATTCTGGATCTCTGTTAAGAGAAATAAGAATTGGTTTCCTTTTTAAACCTGACAAATATGAGTGACATACATAAGTATGAAAAGATCACATTTATTTTCAAAATTACATTTTCGCTCTCTTTCCAACTCAAACTATACATCACACCTCTTTTTATAAATAAACCCTTAAAAAAATATAGAACAAGTAAAATCATGGAAGGTTTAAGGTCTGTTATATGAATCTGTTCCAATCAGCCTAAAATAACACACCTTTTATCAGCTTTTAGAAGAGTCTTGCGAACATCTTTCAAGTACTGGCCCATGGTTTGCTCGAGAGTCAGAACGACTTCAGAGTCCGACTTGAGGACTTGTGCAGCTCTAGGCTCATTTGCCAAATAATTGAGCCATGCTTCAACTACATTGTCTTCAACAGACTGGAAGTATAGGCACCAGTCATAAAGAGAAAAAAAAACAGAAACAAACTCTGAAGGTAAACAATGAATTAGGTGACACATAAACAAAAGTCTATCAGTGATTTTAACTGAAGCTTTATTGGGTTTAAACTTATATATCAACATTTCCTGATTTATTAGTTTTTATAAGCTTTGCTAACACTTGCCAGAGGTTTTAAAAAAGTGTCAAGAGAAAAAGTACCTGAAAATAAAAATAAAAATAAAAGTTACCATAGATTAAACTGCCAATAATTTGCTTGGTTTATTCTGTACTCCCATTTATTCATATCAAATTTTAAAAATATTTTTTTGTCTTGAATTGTCTTTCATTGGCAGCAACAGAAGCACAAAAAAAAAAATTACAGAATCAAAACTTTGGATAAAAGAAATGCGAACTAAATAACATGTAGAATTTTTTTACCAGTGTATCAGTGAACATCTGGAATGTACCCTGACTTGTGAGGTTGTAAATTTGCCGAGCCAGGGCTTCAGCAAGAAGATGTGTATTTCTTGAAATCACTTGTGGACTCACAGTTTCTCTGTAGGATTCAATAAAAAAAAAATAGGAAACAGGTTTAGCCTGGTAGCAGTGGCTATCATATCACAAATTACACATTTGGAAAAATTCAATATGCAATGATGAGATTGACTCTTGCCTCTGCCTGAAATAATTTTCACTTACTTCTTATGATCTTGGGGTACATTGGATTTGGAAGGCAATCTTTATTCTCTATAACCACAGAGATTCATGATAAAAAAATCTACTTTTTTATTGTGTGCATACAAGAAGCAACAAAAAATCGCACCAAATCATGCAAAAATTATAATGACAAGATTCATAATTTTCAACATTAAGTTTATCTTCATCAGACCTGTAAGTGCTCCTTGACACTGTAAATTCCTACCATTTCTATGGGTGCGACAGACGAGCGTAAGTCTTTCTAGGGGTGTTGGGGAGCATGCTCCCCCGAAAACTTTGTAAAAACTGACTCTAAAATAAGCTATCTTGTGAACGTTTTGAGTTATATTAGTCAAAATACCAGGCCTCTTTTTGTCTAAAGAATAGCAAATTGATGAACCCAATTAACCTCTGAAATACTTTATGATTTAGGCTGGTCTTAAAAACAAAACTTGATTGTTACTTTAACACATGCATTGATTCTCCAGTCATCGATTCTTTAGTAAAAAAAAAAAAAGCAATAAGCAAACTCGTTTTAGCTGAATAAAATGCATGTATTAAAGCAGTATGATAGCTTTACTCTTGTTCAATCATTTTTATTTGTGCCCATTACGTGGCGAAATATTTCATGTATTAGCTTACCTATGATAAACAAAGTGATTGGGCAGAAATGTTGATCTCATGTGTTATGTAGGGAATTTTCCAATGATAGAAAAAAAAAAAAAACACCTGGGGGTCCAAAAGTAGAGCTTGCAGTTATGTGAAGAAGGTCACTGGTTTGAGCTCTGCTCTATCTGCCACCATTTTTTTTCCTCCTGATCGTGGTTGGGTCAAGCAAGTATAGTTCAATCTTTAATATGCTGAACGTTCAGATACAGTGTAGGTTCTATAAATCTAATCTAGAACCAGATTTCTGAATCACGATTAAGATTCTAGTCTGAACTAGATCTCTATTACTTACAGTTTGTAAAAGAACACTAGAGCCAAAGAGTGCATGAATCGAATGTACATCACCAACGAGATCAAGTATGATACAGCACAGTTTAATTAAGACCAATGAAAATCATAAGGTGGAAATGACGGCGGGGACAGAGGAATGGATGTGAAAATTAAGAGATTGGTATTAATCGGACACATAAACGATAAACTAGATCTAAATTAAGAGTCCTTGTTTATAAAAGGAGATTCTAGCACATAATTCACAAAAGAAGAGTAAATGATAGCGAGGGCAGAGGACTGGGTGTTTATTAAAAATGGAGAGATTGGCACATGGACAAATCGATAATGTAGATCTGCATTTCTTGATCATAAACACAAATTAGAACACATGATAACGCCCAATCTTATGGTTAAGACCAAGCAAAATCAAACGCTATTTAAAAGCATTAATTTTGAAATGACCGCAGTGGTCTATAACTAGATGTGAAGACAGAGAGATGGGTACTATCACATGGAGTTTTGTACGTATAATTAACGATAAAGAAAAGAACCCATTGGGGTCGATCGATATCATCCACGTTATTGACTAACCCAATATTGATAACACAATGACAAGTGCAAAACATGTAGAAATATTGCATACGAAAGTAACAATTAAATTGTTCCTACATTAATCTTCCGCGCACTAAACTTTCCTCATTCTACTCCAGTTCAATTGCCTGATTGGCAGAAAAATTGTGATTAGAGCGAAAAATATCAGAGTTGTCAGGGAAGTTGTAGTTCTGGTATAAAAACGTATAGGCGTATTTGAGGAGAAAAAGCATACAGGTTAGCAGCTGAGCTAATGCATTCCGATACCGCTTGTATTTATATAAAACTAATAGGTGTCACCTCAGATGTAGAAAAAAGAGTAAACAAGATGCTTAATTAAACAAGCCCCGATAAAATGGTCGGACGACAAGTCAGAAAAGTCTTGATCGTAGAAAGTCCAAAATTTGTCGTAAAATTTACAGGTCTGTTTTAAAAATTAAATGATGTTGAGCTATTATAAAAAGATTAAATAATTTTCAACATTACGAGTCTATTTTATAAAATGAAATGGTGATGAGAATGCAGCATTTTGTGTTGTGCATACCTTTTGTCTGTTATTGATGATCTATCAAAGGTTTTGTGTGTGTCCAGGTGGCTGAGAGTGAAAGCCAACATTCGTTTGATGCTGTATCTCTCATGCTCCCAAGCAAGCATCTCATCACCCAAATTGATTTTCTTGTGTACCATGCCAACTTTCACTTCAGGAAAATGCGACTTGCTCACTTCATTCAGGTGCTAATGAAGAGAGAGGAGATACATTTATCAGACCTAAATATGTATTAAATATTACTAAAGTAACAGGTAACAAGTTACTTTAGAAATGTCAATGACTGTCAGATAAGATGCATATTAAAGCTGCCTCCATATGCATGGGACATTAAAGTTAATCATAAGTAAAAATGAATAATTAAAGATTAAAAAGTGTTACAAGAACTGGGAGTAAAATATACTTTGTAAAATTGTCCCCCTGCGCTGTCATCTCTTGGTGGCTTTGAAACATGCAGATTGAGGTTGTCAGAGGAACCCAGAGAGTCCAGGCACAGGACAAACGCAACGTCATTCAGAATGTTTCCCTCTGAAACATAACAGTACAAGTATTTAAAGAATCACTTCTTTACTATCACAACCAACCACACATTCCAATATAAACTGTATCATTTTTGTAATTGGCTAACTTTTCTTCTCATTTTTATGGTGCACTTTACATTTTAAATCAATAAATAAGATGAATAAATATGGACAACTTGCTTAGAATTCATTTGTCTTTACGAATGCAGCATTTTCCATGCTCAAGTTGTAGAGTTGTACCATGTCATGGTAGCCACATTGTGTAATGTGATATTCAAAAGGTTCTCTCTGAAGTTTTGGTAAAATTCGAAATAACAGCATGATACTGTTCTATCTAAACAGAATAATCATCAAAACAAAAATTGTAACCAGAGGGAACAATAAAAGACAAGTAGTAACAAATAATTGGATTGACTTTAGAGCCACAATGTCAGGTTCAATCATTTTGATTTAAAATGTATGGGAAGTATTTAAATCAATTAATGAAACCAAAGAATAATCAACAGGTAATGTGAAACAAGGTGTACTCCATCAAAAGAAATATCTAACTTTCAATATCTTCATAGCGTCCATACTTTTTGGGCATGGCATAAAAAAACAACAGCCACCTCTAAACGAACAAAACAACCTCCCTCAAGAAATTAAAAATCTGAACTAATTAACAACAGTGATCAATGATTTCAGATAAATTAAAAAACAAAACCTCTATCACCTGACAGGTATGTTTGGATTAAAAAAAAGCTTTAAATTGAAAGGCGAGTCACCTTGTAAAAATGCTATGTACCTTCAATTAAGTACAGTGGTCTCTGTCTAAGAAATCAATCACTATCAGTCACTTTTGCTGACTGGAATACAAAATCTGGAAGCTGATCTCTTAACTGTCTGGCCTGTATATAACTAGGAGAGAGATCCCCTTTCTTCATGCATTTTGACAGCTGATGTAAGTGTCTGCAAGTAGTTCAATTTCTTAATATTCTGAAATGGTTCAGTGGATGCACACAGATCAAATCTCTACTGGTTCCTGAACTACCCCTGCTTTTGTAAAAAGAAAAAAGAAAATTCAGGAAACTTGGGGATGTTAAATTCACCAAGATTTTGATTTTTTTTATCACAGATTGATCACATGAGTTTACTTGCAGGTTAAGTTTCTTTTCTTCTCTCGTTTGAACCTGAACCGTCTAAAAACCTGATTTTCTGTTCTCACAAATGACAAATTATGAGGCAAAGACAGCTGTATGTTGACTTGGGAATAAGCAACATTTTCACATAATTTTTATATTCAAAGGACTTCATATTGCATAAAAACATTAACCTTGAATTTCATAAACTTACCTGCCGCTTCAAAGTTATCCTCAATCCAACGCTTTGAGCCTTGGTAGTTGAACTTGCCTCCACCAGACAGCAGGAATACCAAATTGTATCGAAAAAAAGTCAAGGTTTAATGCTCCCATAAGATTTATTAATTATAAAGTTAAAAAAATTTCAGTGGAACAATATTTTCAGACTCTACTGGAGTTGCTCACAAAAATCTGCACACAAGACTTATGGATAAAAAAACATCATTTGTTTTCTTCAGACACGGAAAATCTTTTACAACCTGGTGGGTAATTACTTCTAGGCTGAAAAATCTTCTGTTCAAAAAGATTTTGAGCTAAGGTTGACAGCAGAAATAGGCAAAGGATACTTGGCATGTGTCCGAGAATTGGTGTAGAGTTTTGAGAAGAGCCTAGCCAGCTCAAGCAGCATTATCATTCCAGAGCCATTAGAATCGGCACCAAAGGATAAGGCCTGCAAAACACAAATATCCCTGGTTAGAATCAAACCAAACTAAAACATAATATTGGTGATTTTTTAGCCTGTATAAATGCAAAGGGATGAAGAGAGGGGGGAGAATTAAATATTACCAATTATTGCTCTACTGTCTTTAAGTATACATGTTCTTTTGTGGCCTTGAAAAAAGTCCATAAAGCATGTTTCAGGGCAACACCCTAAGCAACAGTAACATTTCAGAACCAATAAAAAATACATCAAAATCAATATGAGCTGTAAAACACAAACCCATGCTTCATTGAAATTAAAACACACAGCTTCTTTTAACCCAAAATATATTGATTGATATTTGAAAATGGATAAGGGACTGAAGACATGAAATTAATGAAAGATGACTTTACAATTGATAACTTACTGGTGCAACACCTTTGGCATCGTAATGAGCCACAATTGCTATGGTAGGAAGCTGTTCCTCTATGCCATAGCCTGACAACCGGCCCTGTGAAATTAGAAATTTTTCAAAATTATTTTTTGGAATAAAGACATTCTGCTGTTTTCATCAGAATAAGGATTCAAAATGAAAAAACCCATGCATTATTACGAGTTATAAGCACTTAAATACTTACAACAATGAATGAAAATAGTTTTATTATCGGAAACTATGAAAAATTCATATCTGATAAACTATGCTTTACACTCTCGTTGAAATCAAATTTATCTAAAACTCGTAAGAAATGATTTTGAGTCTTATAGACCTTTAGTTTTAAAATTGATAGAAAGAACACAGCATCTATAATCTCAATTGTAAAAAAGAAAAGTGTTTAAACAAAGTCATAGAGCTGAACACAACAGAACTAACCTGAATATTGGCAATTTCAAAGTCTGGCATGGCTTCTGCTTGACTGCCTGAAACCATCAGCTGAAAGCCATTTGCAGAGGCTGAGCTTAGAAGGGCTGAGAAGAGACGGTGATAAATAAGGTTAATAATATTGAAGTGTTCCCTGATCATTACTATTACAGAGTTGCCAACCTAGTCCATGTGGAAAGAACTACCCAGTTTTAAAATGTACATTTTCACATGAAAAGATGCAACAAACATCTGAAATCTGAATTTGCTCTAATGTAGAACAGTAGATCAGGGTCAGGCAATGGTGACTGGGTCTGAGAAAATGGGATGTGGCAATATTGTTCGACTGGTTAACTGATGCTTTTAGTGTTAAGCTGATACCGCTGATATTTTTATTATTATTTCTAGTTATAAGTTCCATATAACTATATATTTCTACTGCCCTGAGAATTTGTTTGATTTCACTATCTTGTTTTTTTCCCCGCTTTTTAAAATCGTTTATTACCTTTGAGAGGGGGAATAAAAGAGAAGCCAGTTATTACTTTCTTATCTGCAGGTTATCACAATTAAATTTATTTGAGATATGTTTCAGTTCGAGTCCTTAACATGGAACTAAACTCTTTTCAATCTGCCACTATATGGTCCGTGTCAATCACGGTACCCAGACACTATAATGTGTATTATGTGATTGACCAGGTCCCCGGTGTCACGATCTGTAATAGGATCTTCATTAATACCCATATCTAGATAGCGTAGATGGGTGCACATGTAAAATTGAAATCTAGGTACGGATTTCAATTCTGAGTTTGAGCTTGAATACGCCTCAATTCGGATACAACAGCTCCTAAAAGACTAAAAATAGATAGAGATCTAGGACCAGATTTCTGAATCACGATTAAGATTCTAGGCTGAACTACGTTAAACATACAAAACAACGAAGAGGTGACATACATAAACCTACAACACACCAAGTATTGTTTATACAGGTACCTTCCCATGCTGTGGGGGCATTGTCCCCTGAGTTTCCCTCTTGCACATCAACATAAATGTCCTGAAGATACTCAGACTCAAGAGCAAAATACACAGGTACAGTAGACTGTTCATGCATAAGTTCTTGCTCTAAGCTCTGTAAGTGCTGTGGTAGGAAAAAAAAGTAAGATTTAGATAAAATGGTACTTAGTATAAAGTTTAATATAACAAATATATACTAATTGTAGTCCACTAAGTGGTTTCCGTAAGACTAACAAATCGTTTTCTAAGATGAGATATCATAATTGTATTTGGCATCCCTGTAATTTGAGGTGAAAGGAAATAATCACGACTTTATCTCTTTTGTTTCAAAGAGATGTATAAATACAATACTAGCAGCCCACTACTGATGAAGACTGCATGGTAAAATGCATGAAGGAAATAAGAATATAGAGGAGAAAATATGCACATTCGCCATTTTTAATTTATTGTAGGCTAGTCCCCACTACCAAGATTAAAGTGGCAACATAAGATCATGAGTCCACATAGGAATTGAGGAAAAGAATCCAGGCACAGATGTTCAAAAATATTTATAAATAAAGATACATTCCGAAGTAATCCTTTCAGTATCATTCATAGAAATTCAATTAAGTTCATTGAATATTTTTAAAAATTGTTGAGTTGAATAAAACAAGTGCAGAGTCAGTTTAGCCTGCAAGCAAAGGTCTGCAGAATGTACCTGTAACAAGGTTTTCTGCTACTCCACTGTAGACATTGAAAATAAGATCTTGCTCATAAACACCTAACTTTTTAAAATTATTCTTCAGACTCTACTATTCCTTGTCAAGTGTTACATCATTTTGTATATTTATTATCAAATCAGGTAAAGAATGCTTGAGATAAATGCTTTAGATTGTACAGAACAGTATCACCAGAACAAATTTAATACAAGTAGTTTACTTTCAGCCTGCAGTAAGATCGTCTATAAACTAGTTTTGAATGTACAATCAAAAAATAATTTATTAGAAGTTTGAATTTCCACCAGACATCTCTGATTGTCCGACATGCCAATCACAGCTGACGGACTTGCACCAATGTAAGTGGCATTTTGGCAAAGTAGTGGTACATTTTCCCCGAACTTTTTCATTTTTACCTGTTTTTCTTCTGGAGACAAAGAAGTGAGATTGCTTGGAAGGATCACTAAAAGGGCTCCTGCATTCTGTGTCATCAAGTCTCGATACTTGGGCATAGTCACATCCTGTAACTTTGCCACAGCACAGCGACGGGTCAGCATTTTAGAGTCAATAGACCTTGCTTCCATGTTGATAATAGCATTTTTACATCCTGCATAAAGACAGATTATTAATAATATCCCTGATCTCCCCAACGTATATACAGACACTTCACTCCGAATTTGTAATTTGTGTGCAAACAACCACCTAACATAGAGATCTATGACCAAATCTTGACTAAAAAATTAATAGCTAATATTGCATGGTGTGGCTAAGAGTGGTTTACTTTAAATATACACATTGCAAATCAGAGTTTGGACTGTAGAGGCCATAATTTGTTTTGGGCAATCGTAAAATAACTTGTTTCTCTCTCTTCTTTCATATCACAGTCTTGACAAGCAAAATGGTCTATGGTAAGGCAATACAAAGATTTAAAAAGTGGGCAAAAAAAAAAAGCCTTTTGAAATATACAGTAATGCAACTGGATCATTTTTTTTTTTACACCGAACCTTTGAGTGTACCAGATTAAGAATCTCAAAACACCCACCAAATTAATGTCAGTAGTATATAATAAAGAAAAAATAAAAACGCTGAATTTCTAATTTAAGTCAAATGAAATGTATTTAATATATCTGATCTAGGCCATTTCGAACACTAATCGAAAGGCCAGATGTTGTTGCTTAGTGAATAATGCATGCTCAGCGAGGTTCGCACTAATCCAGGTTCCCTTATTCCGTTAAATTGTTTTTCAATCCACTGGTGCATGAAGACTGACAGAGAGCTTTGACGGTTTATTGTTTTTTTTTTGTTTTTGTTTTTTTATTAAATACGGAATTCCGTAAATTTGCGAAAAATTGGCATCACTGAATATAAAACGAAAACAACTATATATCACACCCATCTAGAGCTATAGAACTTTTTAGTATCAACCACACAGAATATATAACTACTTAACAATTCACCATTTTTTAATTTAAAAAAAAATTACAAACGCAATAAAAAAAAAAAGAGGCAAAAACATAATTTATAAATAATGAGTTACCAAACGTTGATCCCTGGAGATCATACTGTTGCATCCTGTAAACAGCAAATTCTTGAGCAGCGTTGACTGGACTCACAGGGGATATGATTATAAAAATCGGGATGAAAAAAAGAAAGGAAAGAGGAAAACTTCCCTTGAACATCTCAAATACTTCTCCAAGCTCGTCAAACCACATTTTACAGCTTGGCCTTTCAAGTACTGTGGACAAAAAAAAAATCCAACAAAAGGATTATGCATGATTGTAGCTTTCTAGGCTATAACAATAAAACAAATTATTTAATTGTATTCAAATTAAAAACTTGTGAAAATTATGTGATGATAAGTTTAAAAATACTCTTTCAAGTTTCAAATATATTTGTTTTTTTTATTGTTATGCCTAGTAGAAGGCACAACAATTTTCAAAAACGATTTTATTACAACGATCATAAAACTTAATCAACTGATGCAGCTATCCTACACAGTAACAAACATGGCAATAACATCTTGATCTATTTTCATCCACTAAAGGGACATTTCATTGAGCAAATATGTATTGTAAACCGTAAAAATTTGCAAAAATAATAAAATGTAAAAATAAGCCATTGATAAATAAAATTATCCTCATTTAGGCCTAAACAGCCATTCAAAATGTGAGTGTTGATTGAAAATTATTTTCTTTTTAATTGGTTGGTTGTCATCTTGAAGTCCAACACCAGCAGCTTTAAAAGCATTACAGACAAGTCACATGACTTGTTAGATGTGTCTGCTACCTAGGCCTACATGTCAGAAAGAGACTGGGCTACTGGGATACTAAGGTTTCTGTTTCAGCTGGTAACATTAAACTAACACCCATCTAACCCAAATATCGGTTTATCTAGATCTATAGATTGATCTCGATAGATAACTAATTTTTACCACTAGAATCATGGGCCATACTTTTAAAGTTTAAACATTAGAATTTAGTAAATAAGCCTAGATATATTTTAGAATCAAACACCTAGATATAGATAGATGGACTAATAATGCATTAGGAGCAGAAGATCTAAAGAAACTCTTACCACAAACATTGTAAGATAAATTTCCTCTATTGACAATCATGGGCTTAAATATTAGAATAAAACCGGGTAGGCCTACCTTCCAAATCCGATGCAGCCTCACACTCTAAATCTATCAATAAAGACAGCTCACTGCCTATCCACAACCTCAACCCGTTGAAAAAAATCTAAAATCGTGATCAGGATCATATAAAATTTTAGTTTTAGAATTTGATCTAGTCTAGATCTGTTAAATCTAGAGCGCAAGTCACCAAATTGAGAAGTCTGCGGTTTTGGAAACCGCAACAGGCAATTTTATTTGTCCGATTTCATACTCCTTCAACTCGTTGGGTCGGTGTCAGTATTTTATGTGACTGGCTGAGACAGAAGTCATTGCCACCCTGTCTCGTGTGTACCAACATTTCGCACATAAATTGTCAGACGTCAGTTTGGGGCTCGACCAGCCTCCAGTGCTGACCTTGGACGTTAAAAAACCAACTCAATTGACCTAATCTAGATTCTAGATTTTACAACGCCTGCTTGTGAGAATCAAATGTCAGAATTTGGCTATTCTGCCTTCGCTATGTACATGCTGATCTTCGGGTTCATTTAGCTCTTGACTAGAGAATCTAGACGAATTTAGCTAGAAAATTTATCTATCTCTAGATCTAGAAATCTAATCGGTTGAACTTGAAGTTCATAATTTAAAATTAATTCACCTTTTAACTGTTATAGATGAATATGGTGTAGGCTACCAATTGATCTTTGCTTCAAGCGTATGTAGGTCTAGTCTTTGAGGAGGAACGTTTCACGAAGACTAGAAGAGGTTTAATAAAAGTAAGAGACAGTCCCACTGAGACTCTGAAGAGAGAGACACACACCGACACCAGTCCACTGATCCAGGGCTCCGGGCTGAACTCGAGTGGTGAGAAATAAAGAGGGGTTCAGAGAACCATTTCAATGAACCGCTTTGAACCAAACCATGAGTTTCAACACACCCTGTACGCTAGGGGGCACAACATGCCCACACTGTGAAATCAGTGCATTTTTCTTGTCGGGAGGGAGACGGGTGTAAAATAATATCTGCTATACAAGCCTTTCGCTTTTTTAACACAAACAATAAATGTATTTAGGTACATATATCGGATTATGTTGATTTGTATCCATCAGCCTTGAACACCCATTTGTCTATGATTTAATGATTCCAGGTTATGTAAAAAATGTACTTTTTACCAAAACACGCAAACTAAAAAAATAGGTCAGGACACTTTTACTTTTTAAAATCTTAATTAGGCACTTATTAATAATGTATAAAAAAAAACTATAAAAAAAACTGCCAAGCTTTCTATGTGGAATAAAAAAAAATTATATTTTTTTAAGAAGACCGAAAATCCGAATCCTTTCTTTTTATTTCTGGACTCAACAAAATGTGTCCACCTGAAGGCTTGTCTTTCTGCGACATTTCTTCCCTCCAAAGTGGGGAGAGTTCTATACCCCCGGCGTAGCGATAAAAAAAAAAAAAAAAATTATACTAGTACAATGTCGCGACTTCGATTTGCATGTGAAATGGCATGTTTTGTGTTCTGTACCCAAAATCTAAATTAAGAAAAAAAATGAGGGTTGCTCAGTCATTAGAGTGCAGTGCCTCTTTCCAAAAGTCGTTGGTTCAATTGCCGTTTTGATGCTGGGCTGGTTGGGTCAATAATTATAATTATAGGGATTATTTAACCGGCCTAGTCAGGCATGTCCTAATCTGCTGACATGGGGTAATGTCGCCTTTTACGCCCCTCTTCGGAAAGCTAGGAAAAGATAAAACTTTATTTGACGAAAGTGTATCCGCAGCCTAACAAGGCGAGATGCCTCTACCCGACCAGAGAAATGGAATCGCAAGATAGCCCAGTTGGCAAAATTGTATTGATTAACAAGGAGCCCAATTAATGAACAAGGAGCCCAACTCCAAGGTACCTTTACTCAATTGTTAACTATGACTTTTAAGATGCTCAAGAATAGAAGAGCAGAAACCATACAATCCCAGAGCTTTTAACTCCGAACTGCGTTACTCTGAAGGGACACTGTTATTGTTAATCATCATGGAAGAGCTCGAGAACTCCCCACCCATGATTAAGTTTGATGATGGCTCGAAGACCTTTAGCACAGTATTTTGCCGGTACGTTCTAAATTTTAACCTTGCCAAAATCAGTAAATACCCGGGCCAATATCCCTGGCATGACTGAATACATGTACAAAAGTGTTATAGTGAACACAAAACTAGGCTACTAGGTAGGCCTATGTAGCCTATTTACGGAATATTCTTTGGACATACTGTGTATTTTCTTACAGGCGACAGGTCCTATAATTTAAATGATTCAATAATTTTAATGATTCAAATTTATCATTTTTATTAATGCATAATGTTCAATTTCAAGAAGTAATATCATTGGGTGCTCATTCATTCTTAGCGGCTCATCATCATCGTAATGTGCCGTGTCATAATTATTTTGTTCCTCCACATCTCTCTGTCCTGAAAGTTCACAATCAAGTCTGTCCACCGTTCTTAACCCTCTATCTAGGTTTAACGTCTCCTAGGTTTCCCTGAGGGATCCTATATTATTATTATTATTATTATTATTATTATCATCATCATCATCATCATCATCATCATCATCATCATCATCATCATCATCATCATCATCATCATCA
>RQTK01000184.1:240045-264195 GCA_003991915.1 Elysia chlorotica
TTTAATGTTATTATTATTATTAGTAGTATTATTATTATTATTATTATTATTATTATTATTATTATTATTATTACTATTATTATTATTCCAGCCACATCGTTTTGGATTAAAAAAAATGAAACGGAAGTGACCAAGCGGTGGCTATGCTAATCGGGGATTCTTAGCCGCACCGAAAATTATTTGTTAGTAGAAAATATTAATAAGTAAAAAAAGATTTGTTGCAGAATTTAGCTTTTGAAGTGAGGAAGCTTCTACCCCATTCACCTCGCAGAAATAAAGACCACAAAATGTCAACCAAATATACACTTTTATTTAGGTACTTCAACTAAAAGCTGTATGATAGAAGCAGTAGTATATTTTTTAACCTCATCAGTGTTTTATTAAATATCGAGGAACTATTATGGCGGCACAAAGCCGCTGGGTATCTAAAGTATTGAACGAGTAAGTGAATAATTATTTCAGAATAATGAGTAGATCTAAGGAAGAATACCCAATGTCTTTTATATTGTTGTAAGACCTCGACTTGAAAAATCGTTCGTGTTGTTTCCGAACTATAATTTTTTTTTGAAGAGCAATTGAAAGGGTATATAATACTTATGAAAGATAAGGTGAGGTTCATTATTTAAAGATAAAGTAAGAGGTAATGATGGGTGTGCTAACAATAATGTTATCACTTATGATCTTTTACGTCTTGGCCATTATTCAGGTGTTGTTTTACGACTGATTTTTCTTTAGTTCATAGAAAAAAATAGTGCCTAAACCCGTTTTCACTCTTTGAAAGCTTAATATTATGTTATGTGTGTACATAATGCTTTCTTTTTGAGCCCATACTTATCAATGCTGAGAACATGTTAAAATATGAAAAATGTCCATGTTAGAGATATCAAGTGAAACTTAATGAATAATTATAATTAAACTATACGCTAATCAATAGAACTATAATAATTATTCTCTCTCTGCGCATAAGGGCGGGTGTAGGCCTAGTTATCCCAAGAGTACAATGTATTAACTAGCGCCACAGTAAAACGTGGTGCATCAAACTAAATATATTATAACTTGACCAAATTCAATGGTCACGGTACTCAGTTGACTAACTCAATGGTCACGGTACTCAGTTGACTAACTCAATGGTCACGGTACTCAGTTGACTAACTCAATGGTCACGGTACTCATTTGACTTACAGTCTCGGTCAATTGGTGCATTTCCTATCACCGCTATCATTGAAGAAAGGAAGGTAAACAAACACATTTGGCCCTGTTTCACAGAAGTTGATATGTTGTTTATATCAATATAATAATTTTATGTCGTCAGCTCTTGTCACAATAGTAATGATAACTAACATCTCGTCTCTGCCCTGTCTGTTGATCTGATGTCTTTAAAAAATGCACTGTGACTTGTGGCGATAACGTACTGATAACTACACGTAGCTTCCATTTTGCTTCGCT
Organism: Elysia chlorotica; assembly: GCA_003991915.1. Lineage (NCBI taxonomy): Eukaryota > Metazoa > Mollusca > Gastropoda > Plakobranchidae > Elysia > Elysia chlorotica. The sequence goes on from RQTK01000184.1 coordinate 241,492, forward strand.
CTGTCTGTCTGTCTGTCTGTCTGTCTGTCTGTCTGTCTGTCTGTCTGTCTGTCTGTCTGTCTGTCTGTCTGTCTGTCTGTCTGTCTGTCTGTCTGTTTGTCTGTCTGTCTGTCTGTCTGTCTGTCTGTCTGTCTGTCTGTCTGTCTGTCTGTCTGTCTATCTAATAGTTATTCAGTTTATCAGTTGATTTGCCTATCTGTCTGCCTCGCTGTTTGTGTATGTGAGCATATCTCTGACTCCTCCATCTACCATCTCTTTCCCTATCTCTCTCTCTCTCTCTCTCTCTCTCTCTCTCTCTCTCTCTCCCCTCGATACCCATCTTGAACAGCCATCACGAATCATGACGGAAGTGGTCACAATAGGTATTAAACCACATACAATGTTTGAAGTACCCGGTACTGACCTCATTGTAAGTTTAGAGCTATGCAGACAGCTTAAAGTTGTAGAGAAGATTGCTTCGAACCAAAAGTGCAGAACTTCCTTAAATGAACACGCGTGTGCGGCACATGCTTTGGGCATACGTAATGTTATTTCGAATACGATCAATTACATAAATAATTTAACAAATTCAAATTTAATATTTTATCAAGTTATGGGTATAATAAAAGTTTGTGTTTATTCAAAACAGACATGAGGCTCAAGATGACGACGTAGATGACGATAGAAGTAAGTTTAACAAATCATTTAATTTTCTCTATTATAAATAACTATTCACCAAAATCACCATCTAGATCATCTTACTGAAACTAGACAGCAGAAAAACAAACAAAAAGCTCGTTAAAAAAATAATTACACAACCGCGTCCCATTCTTTGCAAACAAAACCACATGAAACAAAACTAACTAAACATCCCCCTTTTTCCTTGAAAAACCCAACGAAACAAATATACAAACAAAGAAACAAATAAAACACCAAACGTAAACACACAAAAACCCCCCACAAAAAACAACAAAGAAAAAACAACAACATCAAAACTAAAAAAAAAACAACGCACCCCCCGCCTACAATCCAAAGCAAAAAACAAAACAAAAAACAAAAACAAAAACAAAACAAAATAACAACAAAACAACAACAACAACAAAACAACAAAAACAAAAACGTAAAAAATCTACAAGGAAACAAAACAACTAAACAATGTAAAGCAGCTCCAACATTATTAAAAAGTACCACAGTTTTATTTTTATTTAAGAAAGAGGATTCGGATTCTGTCGAGGCTTTACTGTACCCAACGAAACCAGTCAGCTATAAGGGATGAACGGAAATGAGTGGTTTGCTGAATTCGGTAAATGGATTATTATACAATGTCAATCAACACGATTTTAAAAAGAATTAAACTGCAGCAGAATGTGCTATATATATATCAAACACTAGTGAGAGCTGGGCTGGTTGGCAAACTTTTCACCATTCTTTCATGTGGTCAGGACGTAAAAAAGACCTCCATCTCTTGTTGGTTCATGGGAAAATATGCTGTTCTCTGCGCGAATGTTTTCTTAGGAAATTTGAATTTCAACCCTAACCAAAAGTCAGTGTGCCAAACATCGCCACGATAGGGTTGGTTGGCAAACCTTTAGGGGTAGGTTGACTCACTGTGGGGTAGGTTGACTCACTTGGGGTAGTTGACACACTAGTTGACTTGACTGTGGGGTAGGTTGACTCACTGTGGGGTAGGTTGACTCACTGTGGGGTAGGTTGACTCACTGTGGGGTAGGTTCACAAAATAGACATACTTATTACAAAAGTATTGAACAGTTTTATTTTAAACCAAGTAGAATCAGAGAAACTCACGCATGTATATGTAACAACTCTGTCTGTCTGTCTGTCTGCCTGTCTGTCTGTCTGTCTGTCTGTCTGTCTGTCTGTCTGTCTGTCTGTCTGTCTGTCTGTCTGTCTGTCTGTCTGTCTGTCTGTCTGTCTGGAATATAAAATTTCACTAGCCGAACTGAAGTTTGAACTCATACAAAGAAACAATATGTTTTCATTTGACAAATTCTTGCTTTGGTAAGTGCAGTTCTTGTTTTAATTTCCTCAGTGTTATTTTCATTCTCTGTGTTCTTCATCTTGACTTTGACTTACTTATGCCTCTGGGTCCCCGGAGGAACATAGGGCCAAAGCAACGTCTCTCCATCTGACTCGGTTTTGGGCATCCCTCTTCAGTTCAGTCCATGTCTTGCCATCACTCCTAATCTCTGCCTCCATCTTAGCTGGACTCTTTTGCCTCCATCAGTGGCGTCACTGGTTCCGGGCTTGGGGCTTTAGCCCAACCCTGCTGTTTGGGCGAGTTAAGCTTTATTATTGCTCAACCGATTTCATAAATTGTGTCATGATTTTCTAATTACACTTATTTCCAACTCAAATAAACTTGGTTATTGATTCTGACTTGATAATTAAAAAAAAAAAATTGTCACCCCGACAATCATGCAGTGCTCTCATGGCAATCATGACAGGCTCAAGACATGTGACGTCACATTTTGTGCCATTGAAAAGTTCATGTACATGTAATTAGTTGGATTTTTTTTAAAGGTTCCAAAAGCGATCATTTTAAACAGCACGACGCTTCTGTCAAAATGTTTGAAAGCTTTTCATTGCATTGGGACTTGACCTTCCTTCAGCCCAAACTTTATATTTTCACAGATACAACTTGCCTGTCGTGCTAACCATGCAGCTGGGCCAACCAGTAGCCTGGATAAGTTTTAACTGTGGAACCTTTCGTCTATTACACTGCTTATGAAATGATAATATACGTCAAACAACCATTTGCTTGACAGACAAATGATTATTTGTCCGAATTGTGCTGGACTGTCGGTTTTAAAGGAATAGGCATTTAATTAATTTTACGATGAATTGGTTTGTTCATTTATTTAAAAACTGGACCATTGTTCAATTGTCTTAGTGTGTACAGAATTTGGCTGCCTATTGACCAGTAGCTATTGGATTTTTCTCATCCTGCATAACTTTTAAAGAGACAAAAATCTTGCAATCCAGTTTGGTTTAACAGTAAACTTTGAACAGGGGATTAATATTGTTTACACACTGAACCTCCATTAATTTGTCACAGGATCGGTGGTATTGTAAAGATTGATTTACTGGTCTCTGGTGTCTTGACTTACTTGACTTAGAGTCTTTCGCCAGCGTGGTCAACAGATCTCGCAGCTTCGGCTGTTTTCATCAATTCTGCGGTAAAAGTTTTCCATCCTTGTGTATCTTCTGCTTTAGTGCGTATTTTTTCTAGATCTGTTGCTGTTGTGAGTTTTAAACTCTTGTCTTGTAACTTTTTAAGGTCATTGTTTAAGGTTATCGGGAGCGTTGTTGTTGGTCTGCCCCTTCTTCTCTTTTGTGTCTCGGAAAAGTAGTATGACATTGATGCATTAGCTGGTATTGATGCATCTCTTCTCAGGATATGTCCAAAAAGTCTCCACCGGGATTGAAGGATTTGTATTGAAAGGGGGGTTTCTGCACATTTTTTGTAGAGGGATGTGTTTGAGATTTTCATTGGGTAGTGGATTCCCAAGACTCTTCTGAGTTGACGTCTATGGAATGAATCAAGTTTGTCCTCGTCCGTTTTTGTTAAGGCCCAAGTACCACAATTGTACAAAAGTATTGATTTAACAAGGGAGTTACATAATTTCATTCTTGTCTTTTGTCTGATCTTGTTAGCCCTTTTCCATATGCTTGTGAGTTTGGTAAGTGCTATGTTGGACAGGTGTTTTCTATGTTCTCTGGTGTCTATCTTTCAAATAACCGGGACCAAAAGGCTTGTACACAAAAAATACATCTACGCTTTAAATCACAAAAAATATAAGTCATTATTTTTTCAAACTAAACTTTTGTACTGAACTAGGAAAAAAATCCACACATTTCATACAAATACAAGTTAACATTGAACTCACAGTGACAAATGGGTATTATTTTAGTATGGGGCAGGGTGGTACATAGTGCCAAACTACCCAACCACATTTGTACCAACCTGCCCCCTCCTAGTCCAGAGGAAGTTTTAAAATCTTGAAAAGAAATTGTGATTCACAAACAAAGAAAACAATAGTACATAAAAAATAAAAAAATAATTTCCTACCATAATAAAGGTAAGCAGTTCTGTATGTCGTTATTTTCTTAGTTGAATCACAAAATTCGTCTGAAAAAGCCAAATTTACCTTTGATCCAAGAAAAAGGATGATTATTCCCAAAAGTTTACACCTGGTTGTGATGAAACAAAACGAGGATACATCATTACCGGTCACCCACACAACCGGTATTGGTTATCGATCAAGGAGCAGTTATATCCCTTTTAAATCAGAGGTTTGCCAGCCAACCTGTTGCCAACCAGCCCCGCTCTCCCGTCTTAGCACATATAAATAATTATGGAAATATTCGTTTATTCTCTTGAAATTGGAGCTTGCAAATCAACACTTTTAAATGTAATATTTTAGATCCTAACATACCTTTGGATTTTCTTTCAAAGGAGAGGAGTAGCGATATGGATTTAACGCCCCATCCTGTATTTACCCTCTGTCGGGGTGCATAAACCCCTAAAAATTTAATATAGAATCATTTCGTGAGATCGCTTCACACAGTTATATTAACACCTTGCTCCCCCCCGCCCAAGAAAAAACAGTAATATAAAGGCTCCATACCACCAAACACACCCCCCCCCCTCCAAAAAATTACAATTGTCATGTATTCACATAGTTATATATCTATGTGTATTCACAATCTTTCTGTTTCTGCTTAACGGGGGCAGGTAACTCCCAAAGGTTTGAAAATTATTATTGTGGGGTATCTCACCTTTGACTGTTAATGTTAAGTCCTCTATGGGTGACAGCATGTGAGTTCCGCATTCATTAGGAATTTCAACACATATTTTTTCTTTGATTTTCTTAAGGTATCGTTAATCTTAGTCCTTGTATTTGGAAAATTCGTCGAACACTGGCGTGCTCAAGATGTGTGAAAAAGTGACTTTATAATTTCAACAACGACTCTGTGAGCGCTCTCTATATTGTTAAATGTTTATGAATTGAACGGCAAACACCATTAACTAATTTACCTGTATCATCTCTCTGACACACACACACACACACACACACACACACGCGCACACAACCATGCCTTGAATCAACTGCCACGCACTTTACCTATCCCGACTGTTCTTTTAACGCCGTCTTTAACAAGGTACCATCGACAGCCCTGTGTTGGGGAAGGATCATTTTGTTCACCGTGTGGAGGATGCCGCTATACTGAGATTGACTGACTCGAACTCTGAGTACCCACCGGTCACCATCCCGTCCTTCTTCGCTAAGTCTTGCAGGAAACACAAGAGGAAGCCTGCGTTTGGTGAATCTCTTAGGGAAAATACAACTCGCCATAACATTAAAATCTACCCATTATAAGATTTCGTTTTTCAGGTTACAGACATTAGTGCACATAAAAAGACTTATTGTTAGTTTATACGCATCAACGGTTGGAATGAGACTTCAAATAAAAAGACAGAGAAAATAGTACATGTATGCACTTTGTGAGATTGGAATTAATGCTTTTAGACTGAGAATATTCATTGAAGACGACATTTTAACATCCGAAGTCACAATATTGTAACTCACAAACCAAGGCTGTTTTGAAACTAGGTAAATGAATATGTCCAATTAAAACATAATGATTTAGCTTATAAAGTCCTTTCTTTAAAGTTGATCACAACAAATGAATTGGACCTGTTTTCAGCAAAACCCTTAACATTTTTTTTCTCTTTTTCAAGTTACCTTTAATACGATCTTCAACACAATATCTTACGAAGAGTATTACAGACGCGCTTTAAGTGTAGCGAAAGGTCTCATTCAGGTAAGTTTATACATTTAAATAATCGCCTTTCCCTAAATTCTATTATAAGATTGCATTTTTTTAAATGTTGGAATCGGAAGGTTTAAAATAGCAATAAGGCCTCAAGCACAACAAAGCAAAGTCTTACCGTCTCCGAGACTGATGGTTGCAATGTACTTAAACGGTCGCCTAATAGAAAAAACATGAACTCGAGAGAGAGAGAGAGAGAGAGAGAGAGAGAGAGAGAGAGAGAGAGAGAGAGAGAGAGAGGAGGAAAGAGAGAGAGAGAGAGAGAGAGAGAGAGAGAGAGAGAGAGAGAGAGAGAGAGAGAGAGAGAGAGAGAGAGAGATAGAGAGAGAGAGAAGAGAGAGAGAGAGAGAGAGAGAGAGAGAGAGAGAGAGAGAGAGAGAGAGAGAGAGAGAGAGAGAGAGAGATTGAACAAGTTCTTAATGCTCATTTTTTTTTTTTCAATTAATCTTTTCATGTCAATGTCAATATTACTGTTGTTGCTGGTATACCCAACCACAATTTCCCCTGTGGATGAATAAAAGTTTATCTAATCTTTTCTTATATTATTAAGTTTTATCCTAACAACTTAGAAAAAGCTGCAAAGTAATACTGTTTCGACAAGAAAAGTGTTGTGGGTGGCTTGCCAGGCTGCAAGAAGTAATAATCACACATAATGTCGCTTCAGCTTTCCATCAAGACACAACATTACCCCCTCTAAACTCTACCCTGCAGGCGGCAGCAGTCCGAGCGACTTAAAGGGAGTCTTTCACTCTATGTTTGGTGTATCTCCGACCTCTGCTCAGGTCTCCTACTCTGATATCACTGGCCTTATTGATCAGCTTCCTTCTCCCGTGATTGTTATGGGAGACTTAAACGCCCATAAACCATTGTGTGGATTTAGATTAAAACAAGGTGTACTGCGGATCACTTGAACCAACCTGAAACATTTTTATAGAGGCTTTTTCCAAAAACCAACACATGGTCGATGTCTTCTGTGACCTAGAAAAAGCTTATGATACGATCTGGAAGTTTGGCTGACCGGTACTTAAAAACCTGAAGAATAATTATGGGATTCGAGGGCAACCTAACTACATTCATAAAAAAATTCACGGCTTATCGAAAGATTCAAGTAAAGGTTGGATCCTCTCTGTCCGACTCTTTCGAGCAGGAGTAGGTAGTGAGTTTCTCAGGGCAGCGTTATCTCGCCAATTTTTCTTGGCATCCAAATAAATTCAATAACTGAAAATCTGAAAAAAATGTAAACTGTTCACTGTACGTGCCTTTTCAATTCCAACCATTAAGCGGCAACTCCAACTGCAGCTCAACGCTCTTCAGAAATGGGCTGACACAAACGGCTTCAATTTCTCCCCTCAGAAAACGAGAGATGTTCATTTTTTTAAATAAAAGCAAATAACACAGGAATCCCGATCTCTAAATCGGCCGCGAACAAAGAATTCTAGTAGAAGAAGAATCACAGTGTTAGGCGTTATATTTGACAAGAAATTCTCATTTATCCTCCACTTGAAATATCTGAAGAAAAAGTGTGTTTACGTAGCTGAAGACGAACCATCCATATCAGAAAGAATAGACAAACTATCATTGCAATATGCCGTCAATCTAAAATCTATCCATGACAATACTGCTTTTCACGCTGTTTTCCACCCAAGTTATGTAGAAAAATTCCAATCTGCACCGAAAGTGATTCACTCTTTTGGAATTCGTGTTCAGCAGCTCCTTCTTGAAATCGACTTATGAATCGACTCATTTTCGGAAATCCCTCCCTGGACGCTGGAAAGACCAAAAAGCATTCTTGAGCTGGCAGCTTTCCAGAAGGACAAACCCCTCCAGAATTATTATAGAGAAAAGTTTGAACAAATCATAGAAATTCATTCAGACCATTATCTACGTTTACTGACGGGTCTGAGGGGGAGACCTACGTTGGGGCTGCCCGCCACTCATCCTCAACAGATAAATGCCGCGGGATGAGCGCGAATATACTGCGGAGGCAGTTGAGCTGTGAACTCTGCGACACTGTCACCACTCAGAGAGATAAAGGAGTCACCGTTGCCACTAGTATAATGTATTGACTGTCTTAGGACACCATGGGCACAATATAGCCGTTACTGAACAGACTTGTCGTAAAAACAAACTCACTCACTCACCACCACTGACCAAATGACATTTCAAAAGAATTAATGTTATTAAAAGAACTAGGAAGGCAATTGCTTTGGTGCAACTTAATGAAGTTATGACAAATTTTCAACAAGCTTTCATTCAATTATTTCACTGAAATGAACAAACTCTACAGCCTATGAGAGTTTGAAGAAACATTTTTGACACACATCAGAAGATCCTAAATTTATAACGTTAAAGTATCATAGCTTATTTCAAGTTTCCATAAAAGAAATAATCAAAATTATAACTGTCATATTTTGATATTAATTTATACTGACATTTTTATTACTTTAAAACAACAAATTGGAGTTTAGACTTGATAAATTATTTTTCAAGAACAAGACATTATACTTAATGACTGAAAAAGTTTAAGCAAAAAGTGAATTGATATTCAAAGTGTCTTCCACAATTTTGTAATTATGATGACACTGAATCTTCAGTTGGGCCTAAAGCCGCACGAAGGAGTTGGCTTTATGTGCCAGTTGTCGGTTCGGATGTTTGATGCTATCATGGGAGCGATATTGGCGGGGTAAGGTCACTTTTAATAGATATTATCATAAGATTGCAGTAAAAACTTTCGTCACTTTTAATGTTATCATGGGATTGATACTGGACTTTCGTCGATTTTTATGTTATCATAGGAATGCGGTAAGAACTTTCGTCCATTTTGATGTCTATATGTTATCCTGTAATTGGCGCTGGCCGAGTAAGAAGTTGTATCACTTTTGATGTTATCATGGGATTCATAGTGTTTGAGTAAGCCAGGTTGATTAAACTTTCGAGACTAATCACTCAATAAATATTTTTCTCCTTATGTATAAACACTTGCTGAGTACACTGTGGCTTTATTTATTTCCAATTCACCCCGTTAAAAATTGAACCTCATTGATAATAAATATTAATACTTGAAAAAAAAAAAAAAAAACAACTCCTAGTTTAAATTTAGCCGGGTGGTGTTTACAGTTGTAAAAGCTAAAGTTTTCCCACAGTTAGCAAAGTTTTTTTGAACATCTGAAACTGACACATCTACCAAAGAAAAATGTTGGCTGCTAATTTGGCTTGAGTGCTATGAGCATCCGGCATTTTTACAGTATATTAGACACTCATAATACTACATTTTGTCTAACCATTTGAGTGTAAAGTATACAACAGGCTCTACTGTCTTTTCGTAAAAAGTCCAGTCTTCATGACTGATTCTTTATCCTCTGTTACTCTTAGCTTGTTTACTTTTGAATTATTATACTTAATATATGCCATACATTGCCTAAAAAAACCCTAAAAGTAGCTGTTTTTAATTAATTTTAATCATTTATAGTTCTAAAGCCTTGTTTTGAAAACGACACCCCCCCCAAAAAGATAATAACAAAAAAAAAGAAGAACAACACAAACAAATAAACATACAAAACAACAACAACAACAACAACAACAACAACAACAACAACAACAACAACAAATAGAATTTGACAAGCATAATACAAAATAAAACAAAAAACAAAAACAAATAGCCGGAAAAAACCCAACAACAAAATAAACGCACCCCCCCACTCACACAACAACAAACAATAACAACAACAACAACAACACAAACAACAACAACAACAACAACAACAACAACAACAACAACAACAACAACAAATAGAATTTGACAAGCATAATACAAAATAAAACAAAAAACAAAAACAAATAGCCGGAAAAAACCCAACAACAAAATAAACGCACCCCCCACTCACACAACAACAACAATAACAACAACAACAACAACAACAACAACAACAACAACAACAAAAACAACAACAACAACAACAACAACAACAACAACAACAACAACAAACAAACAGAAACCCACAAAACCAACAATTAAGTTTGATTAGAATTATAGACAAAGTGGATTATAAAAGAGCAACTTATTGTCTCTTCTCTTGACCCAAGCGGGGTCTTTGTGGATCTCTACGCCCCTGGTAACAAGACGTGGCTGATCAACACGATGGCGGAGGCCAAGGTAGCCTTTGTATTCGTGGATTCAATCTTCACCAGAGACATTGTGAGTAGACCTTTTGAAGCATTACCTGGCAAGGGGTAGATGGCTTATTATCATAGATCTATAAATAGTGCTTGATCTACACAATTATTAATTTTTTAAGAAATTGCCTGTCTGTCTTTTATCAACACGAAATTGATATAATTATATTTAGGTCTTTTTTGCAAATTCCAAATCAGTTCATTCCTCAACCTTAGATTAAGAAATAAAAGAATTGAAATATAACGTACATGTGACAATTTCGAAGAAATGGAAGTTTATACAGATAACCAAAACCCCAAGCAGTGCAAAAGTGTACTTCATTCGAAACAATAAAATGAACGGCCTACTGCGTCGATATCGTTACTTTTCTTATTTATAAACTGAGATTTTAGAATTTTATATATGCACTGAGGCATATATAAGTTGATCAAGGTGAAATGAAAAAGGAAACATTATATTATCTGCAATCGAAATAAGGGAACAAAAATAAAATGAACAGCTCAAAACGACGCTTCTCTCTCTTATATGTTTGAAGTAAAAAAAGGCGAGCAATTAGATAAGCTCACATTATAGTAACGTCTGCATGTTTGTCTGTCTGACTCTTTGGCTGTCTATCTATCTATCTGTTTGTCTGTCTGTCTGTCCATTTGCCTCTCTCTCTGTCTCTGTCTATGTCTCTGTCTCTGTCCCTGTCTCTGTCTTTGTCTCTGCCTGTCTTTTTGTCTGTCTGTCCGTTTGTGTGTGTGTGTGTGTGTTTGTTTGTCTCTCTCGCTCATTCTGTTTCTGCCTGTTTTTCTGTCTATTTGTCTGCCTGTCTCTGTTTTTGCCTGACTATCTCTGTCGCACTCTCTAGATAGCTCAATCTTATCTTTCTGAATTGAACCATAAAGAATTTTCTCTCTGTATTTACGTAGGCATTGATTAACACAAATCTGTATTTTAAGCAGATTAATTTTAATAAATATGATATATTTCAAAATGGTTGTATTGTAAACCAATATATGATCTATGAGGGTCGCAACATAGATAAGCTTTTAAGTTATGCTGATATTAAATACACAACAGAAAAATGTGAAAAATTTGTTTGGTTAATGTCATCCAACAGTGCACATTTCATGCTGTACAAAAAACAGCTTTAACAGCTGACAAAATTTTCTGTAACGGATATACAACTTAATGATACATTCACGTACAAATATATAAATTATGTGGATTGCACTGCGCGACTCCCCTTTATCAGGTTTAAGTTCATGATTGCTTCTATGTACACAAAGATAATGCAATTTTAATGGTAGGTAGTTTAAATCTATTTCATAAACTAGTGTTTGTATTTCATTTTTCTATTTTGCATCACCAATTCTCAAAACTTTGTACACATTCATATATTCTGTTTATACGTTTTGTGGAGGTGGAAGTACATTTTTTTTTATAATGTGTTTATTGTTTGTGGTTATACAGAATAATTATCGATTCAATTCAATTCTCAGCTTCGCCTTATGCTATGAACGCACTACAAAGTTCTTGACTCGTTGCTGCCTAACAAATCGACGGTCTGTCTTGACTTTTGATTGGCCACAATTAAATAAAAAATGAGCAAGTCAAAACCACCGGTTTGACCCAATCAATAGCCAACAAAGAGCATAGGCAGATCACATTCAATTGAGTTACGGACGGTTCTTTATTGATAGAGTTTAAATGTTAAAACAATAGTTCAACAGGTTACAAACGGCTTTTTTCTTTTTAATTTTGTAGAAATGAAAGTACAGTTATCGTTTAAAACAAATACCAGTTAAAAATATTAATATTTATGCATTGCGTTTTTTACATTCATAAATTATTTTCTTTGGTATCCTCGTTGCCACAATGTTTTTGTGACGACTTAATCGATAAATCACCAGCAACTGGATGTGTGGGACGAGCTAGTGCACATGAGATCCATCATCATCACAGAAGCATCCGCCACCTCCTCCATTCAAGATTCGCGCACCGTGACTGTGAGTACCAAACCTAAAGATTTAACTTTCAAAATAAAATTAACATATATCCTTATCTAACCTTTTCCAACGTTTGAAAATTGGAGCGGTTATGTTTCTCACAACACTGCTGACCAGAAAGCCACTGTTCATTAGTATCTAAAACTACGAGCGTACAAGGAAATCTATACAGGGCCCGGAATAATTGATAATTATTATACTTATGTACCCAAAGATGATTTTCAAAGGCTATACGTATTTTGCTTGCAGTTAAAAATTAACTGAACGAACCAATATGGATATCCCTAAAGCACGTTTAAAAAAATCCATAATAATTTCCAGTTGCAACAGCTTATCAAGGAAGGAATAAAAGTGAAACAAGACATGCTGGCCCACCGTATCGGAACGCACGCACCCAACAGATGTTGCGCCATATTTTATCGGGTAAAAATTTAAAATTATTTTATTGTTAATAAGGTTTTCCTACCGCGAATACATGGCGGCCCTCTCTGTCTCTCCGCTTCCGTCATGCAGCTGACACATTTCCACATGACCCGAAAACAAAGACACTGACGTGGTCACATGAAAAACTCAAACCTCAAGCTCGAGCTAAAACAAACAATAAAATTAAAAACAAAAACAAAACACAAAAAACAACAACAGCAGCACCAGCACCGAAACATAAAAACACAGCTTCATTGGACTTAGATTTCCAAGAACAAAAACGTTCGATGAAAGTCTTTTTTCGTTTTCAGTAATGCGATGTTTGTTGGATGGCCTCTGCTGTGAGGAGGCCGTGTATGATTATTTTCCCACAGCTTTTGGGTTACTGTTCTTCGATTTGATAGCTGTAGCGACAACAGGTGTATTTAACTCTATATCCTCTGTTAGCCTCAGTCCATCTCGCTCTCTGTTGTGATGTAGTCACACTTGCAAAAAGTTGTGTACGGTTTACTGTTAGCTGCCACACTCGCACATCGCAGTATTGCTAGTTCCAGTTTTGTACCTATGGTTCCTTAATTGGCAGTGCCCGTTCTCAATCCAAAGGTGGCAGCCTGATCTTTCCGAGGAAAGGCGTGCATCGGGTCACTTTTGAAGCTATAGTTCAGTAGTTAAAAAAAAGAAAATTCTGGGCCTTAATTCTTTCGAAAGTAATTCTGGTCTCTTGGTAGGATAGCGGTTGTGGTGTTGGGTCTTTTTTTGCTTCCCTCTTTGGCTAGTCTGCTTGCTTGCTCGGTGTCAGGTATGCCACAGTGGGAGGAAATCCACTGGAAAGTGCATTCTATGCTTTCTACCAGGTTGTTCAATATGGATGTTATGGAGTCTGTCAGAAGGTTTGTTGGGTGTTATTAAATGCCAGCATTAAACGCGGTCGCTAAACTGCATGATTTGCTGCTAATCTTCAGTTGTTATTTTTTCTTTGCAGTAGAGCTAGTCCAGTTTTTGTCTTGTTTTCGCTACTCTTCGCCCATTTAATAAATTAGTATGGAAGAATAAGGAATTGGGAAATAAAATTGAACAATGCATTGCAACTAATGTAATTTTCTGCTTCATGGGAAAATATTCTTCGATTGGCTGAAACTTACAGTTTTCTGATTCAACTTTAATTGCTTCAATTAAAAAGTAACAGCGATACCATTATAAAACAAAGACAAAAACAAAACAAATCCAAAAAAGCTAGAAAGCTGAAACAAACAAAATTAACATCAATATAAAAAAACAACAACAAACAAATGAAAATGAAAAAAAAGCAACAACTACCAAACAGCACCCCCAAAAAAACAAAAAAAACAAAAACAAAACAACAAAACAAAAACAAACAAAAACAAAAACAAAAAAGGCAAAATAATCATTCTCTACAGTTGTCTGATTAAATAGCATTCCAGGTATTTCATGTCGTCCTGTGTCGCTCCTTCCACAGAGCAACGAGACTCTGAATCAGCCGAACACACCTGGGGTCATGATGAGCCACGACAGTGTGAGTACAATACATGTATCTAACTCCTATAATTCGCTTAACGCTGTGGCATGACATTATTTAACGCAAACGAACCCATATTAAGATACTATTTTTTTAATTAACTGTTATACAAAAAGCTGAACTGACCAAGCGAACTTCATAGACACTCGAGCTATTTTAACTCTGATGCCACTGTAATTTTGCTGGCCTTGCGATTTAACTCTGAAAGAAAGAGGAGTAAAAAGCGCTTATTCATATTTAATGAAAGAAAAGTATGCTTGAGAAAGGTTAGTTATTTATCTATTAGAATTGAAAACATCTTCGTTGACTATTTTAAAATCAGTCTCAAGATTTATCTGGAAACATTCACGCAAAAAACACTTAACAACTTACATTAAAATCTAAACATTATGTCAGGTTAAAACTAATAAAAGTAAAAAATAAAAACAAAAAAGGAAAAAAATCAACTGTCGGTCTACATTTTTCTTTTCTGTATCGCTTGCAATGCACATACACCCTTTTAATAAATGCAAATTAAAAATTGAATTAATACAATTTAAAAACTGAGAAGACCACATAAATTCTCAAGTATTATTCATTAGGTTAAAAAATACGTTTCTTTTAAAGTAGAGAGGCTTAATTAATCATGAGCTGGAAGAAAACTACTTTTGAAAGTAGATGGGCTACTCGAAGTTAAAAATAAGTTATTTTGAAAGGCTCTTTCATATCTTTATCCTAACTGAAAATTTCTCATAAATTTCTTTGTTTCAATTTAAAAAAAAACGTGTAATATAGCGTAACGCACACATGCACCATTTTTTAAAATTCTTGGCCTTGAAGCCTCCGACCCCACAATTTTATTTTCTAAAACTTAAGTACTGTCTCACTCACCCAAATTGTGTCTGAAAAAAAGAAATCATCGTAAGATAATTACCATGGTGTACAGCTATAATGTTACAATGAGACGGACATAGGTCATCTCTCTTAATTAAAGGTCTCCTAGCTTCTCAAGAAGGATATAATACAGCGGGCAGCCTCACAGCTGGATTCTTAGGACTTGACTTGTAGCATTAAGCTGACATCAACCAAGGCAATACGGATTAAGGTGGTCCAGGCGGGTAACCTAACCAGAGACCTTTAAAAAGAAGCCTTTCACTGTACGTACTAAGCTACCAGTACCTCCCATTGGTTGGGTCGATGTCAGCATAATGTGACCAGCTGTGACAGGACCTCAGGTCTCCCAGCCCTGTCTCGTTTGTGACAGCACGTAAACACCCCAGACGTCAGTCCTGGGCACATCCACAATATAGCATATTTAGTGCTCACATTGGACGTTATGCAATCAAATCAACTCAATCTAGCCCCCCTGCACCTGAGTTGAACGATACGTAACTCTAAACGTGATTGATTTTATTTATGTTGCAGCTGACGCTTATGGCTGTTCTACTTGGCGAAAAGATACTGAATGGGGAACTTGGAGACTTCTCCCACCTCCACAAGAAATCCTACAGGCTGATTCCAACGTTGCCGATCACCAAGCCTGCTGCATTTGTGATTGAGCTGCTGCTACCTCTGGCTATAGGCGGATCTATTCACATCTTCAACTCCAATATCAAGGCGGTATCCCCACCATAATCCCCGTTAATAATGCCATTCATAAAAAAGGAATGTAAGAGCCTTTTATCTTTTAAATAAGAGCGAGAGATAAATAAGAGTTCGTCAAAATAATATATATTACAATTTTACAGTCCGTAATATAGTGTGTGAGAGAGAGAGAAAGAGAGCGAGAGAGAGAGAGAGAGAGAGAGACAGACAGACAGACAGAGAGACAGAGAGACAGAGAGAGTATTTATGTCAACTCCACATCAATGTGTGTGTGTAGATAAACAAACTATAAATACAATAAATGGGTCCATTTGTGTCCACTCCATACCAGGTATGTGTGGAGTTAGAAAACTATAAATGCAATAGATGGGTGTATTTGTGTCCATCTGACCACCGAGTGTGTAGTTAGCAAACAATAACATTTTAATGCAATGGGTTGGCACTCCACAGTAGTGTGTTTGGAGTTGCAATGGGTGAGTCTATTGATGTTACCCCTACGGCCTTGTGTGTGGAGTTAAAAATGTGATTCATAGGTCTATTGGCATCCACTCCATAGCGGTGTGTGTGGACTTGGGTTCCGGCGGTTGAGCCACACATCCTCTGCGTCACCAACAAAATGTGGATCCAGCTGAGGAACAGGATTGTGGAAAAGACCCGTGGCCTCACAAACCTAAAGGGCTGGTTGTTTGAGTACGCCAAAAAGAGGATGCTCGATTCTCATCTAAAGGGAAAGTGAGACGACCACCTACATGTAACGATTTATAGGAAGAGTAGTGCTATTCTGTGTAAAAAGACGTTATGAATCTAATAATAAACAAATAATAATTATATAACAAGTCGCGTAATTATGAACTATTAAGTCTTTTGTGACATTGAGAAAACAACACAAAAATATGATTAGAATCGTTTTGATATTAAAACTAAAAAAGCCTCAAGGAGCATCACACTTATTTATTTTATTTAGGGATACCGGATGAAACTCTCAATGGTTCATTATGCCTGTCACTGGAAACCTCGGGAGAAGTTACGAGAATAGTTATAATGAAAACGTTCAAAATACAACAGATTTAAGGAGTTCATCACACATAAATCAAAGTAGTTTTACGTGCTCTTTGGTGACTAAGAAAAAGATACAACATCATATACTAAAATGTACACACAAAAAAAACGACGCTAAAATAATTGCTTACAGGTCATTTAAAACACGTTTATGACTATTAAAGGGCAACGAGAGAGAGAGAGAGAGAGAGAGAGAGAGAGAGAGAGACACAGAGAGAGGGGGGATAGAGAGAGAATGAGATTGGTCGATATATATATATATATATATATATACACACACACATAAATAGATAGATAGATAGATAGATAGATAGATAGATAGATAGATAGATAGATAGAAAGATAGATAGATAGATAGAAAGATAGATAAATAGATAGATGGATAGATAGATAGCTATATAGACATGACAATACAAAAAATTAAATCATTAAACATAAAGTCAGAGACGTACTTTTTATCACATAGGTGCCTACCCGTTCTAACTATTAATTTTTACATCCTGGTACCAAATCTCTACTAGGCCCTTACCAAAGCTTGCTCGGATTGTCATCGAGGGAGTAACTGAGCGGCTGGGGATCAGAAAAGTCGGACTGTTTCTCTGCTTTGGTGCAGCACTTCCTCAGATGCATTTTGAATATTTCCTCAGCCTAAACATTCAAGTCATTCCCTTCAAAGAGGACGACTTTCTGTCAGGTAGCTTTTATTAGAGGCGAAGATTGCAATCTTTAAATCTACGTTAGTGCGGTGGGATTTTTTATTGACATACATGCCTTATGAGGGCAAAAATAGCAGAGCCTCTTTTTCATAACACATTTGTGTTTGTTAAAAACATAATGACTTTGAAGAGGGGATTTTATCCTTAATAATGTTTAATTTAATATATCATATCAATAAATGTACATAACGTACGGACATATTTATTTACCAATTGCTTGATCACCCCCCCCCCAAAAAAAAAAATAAAAAAAATAAATAAAAAAGAACAAAAAATTTTACCAATGAGATTTCCCCCCCCAAAAAAAAACAACAACACAACAACAACAACAACAAACAAACAAAAAAAACCCAACAACAAACAAACAAAAAACAACTACAAAAACAACAAAAACAAAAACAAACAAACAAACAAAACAAAAACAAAACAGCTTTGTCATTCTCTTTCCTCTGCCTTTCTCTCTCTGTCCGTCTAGAATTATATTTAAAGCAATCAATTATAATAAGCTTTCTTTAATACTGCAAGGGAATACTGAAGGAAGCAAATATCTTTATTTTATATTGTATACCATGGACTGAGCTATCTTTAGAAATAAATGTACTAATTGCTCACATACTATTTTTTATCTATCTGTTACAAACTTTACAATGCAAAAATTGTGATCAATTACTAGACTCTTAGCATTTTATTGCACTCTTCATCTATTTTAAAATAATCAGTAATTAACAGATGTGATACCTAATATTATTCTCTATAAAAGTTTTTTGTTGTCGTGTAGTGTGTGTGTGTTTAGGGGTGGGGTTTTTCTCGCCTTTTCTAACCAGTACCCAGCGATATTCTGATAAACTATTTGATTAAAAATAGTAATATTAATTGGCTATTTTAGAAAACTGGGACTAACCAGACTTGTCTATTTCCCAATCAATAAACCACCACCGATCCTCGTGAACATGATCAGGTCCTAACGGAGTCTGCATGAATAGGAACAATATCATGGCGGACTCGATAGGCACTATTTTTCCACAGTTCGAGAAGAAAATGATTCGCCTTGGCAAAACGGGAGCACACAGAGTAATAACTACCATTTATCTTTTAAGAAATGTTACTTTTACAATTAAGAATTTAAATGCATTTTGAACAGCATATTTCCCTTTTTAATGTCATTAACCAACACTTTGCATGGTCATTAAATTATGCCGTCTTGCAAGTTTTAGTAATATAACTTCATTTATCTTGCAAATCTAGTGTGCTACTATATTATATTTGTAATGTTAATCGAATTTTTGGTTCACTTAGATATTTTTTTCAAGAACCATATGGATCTAGAGAGACGTGTAGCATGCTTAGTGTGTTTTCTTCATCTCTAGTCAATCACAATTAAAAGCGTTTCTATCTAAACTGGTTTCTCTATCTTAAAATGATATATTGATAAGTAGATGAAAACCCTTTCAAGACTGCTTTAGGACTGTTAAAAACAACTACTAGCGTAAAGACAACACCTTGTTTTTCCTATTTTCTAATAGTGTGTAAAACTGTTTCTGTGTGACTCAGTACATTGGTGCCATTATCTTTAAGTGCAAAATTTATCACATCGAAACAATACTAACATTATTTCAAACAATTTGGCGTATTGTTCTAAAATTGTTACCGCATAATTTGTTGCTAAAACAGTTGGTTCACGTACCATTCCAGATGGCTAAGTCATCGCCTGAATTCTTTTCTTTTCAAAGCTGATTAATTTTTGTTACACGTTTTGTTATCATTTATATGAACATTATTTAAAGGAAACATATTATGTAAATATATTCCACATATTCGAAATATTGAAAAACACATTACTCATTAAAATATGTTGCTTTAAGACAATTCAATAAGTTTTCATTAATTTTTTACATTAGAATCGAAACAGATTTTCTTATGGGCATGCATGTACCAATAGTAATACTTATTTTAAATGCAATGTTTAGCAGCCATCACTATTTATTTAAAGGGCAATTAGATAATATTTATATACAAGAAAACTGATGTGCTGATAGTTATGTTTGAAATGTTGTTGAATTCTACTGCATTGCAAATGATGGTCGGTGAATTTTGTTCAACCATTTGATTTTTACGGCACCAGCTGTTTGTCAAGGGTAGACACATGTGTATGGGTATTCTGCAATCTCCTAAACTGGAACTCGTGGACGACGAGGGCTTCCTTGACACACAATCGCTGATTATGAGTATAGAAGAGGAGGTGTTTGTAGTGGGCAGCACGAGAGGTAAGCCAAGGGAACCTATATGCACGGCAAAAGTGCAATGCTCAGATGAAGATATGAAGCTAATACATTGGTGACATTAAAGGAAACCGAAAACGTTAACAAAAGATTAGATGTAAGAAAAAAGCAACTTATAATATGCCGGTGTTTAACTCAACCTTTATTCTTTGAAAACTTAATCTATAATAATATAATAAAAATTAGTACTTCTTGTGGGCTCCTCGCCTCGATTTATGCCCATCTTCACAGACTCACTCAATCATTTGAAAATTACAAAACGTAATTTTTTTTATCAACCACTATTCATCAGATTAGGGACATGACCACCATTTTTTTAAAAAGCAATGTTTTATTAGTCATTTGATATTATACAAAAATTCAATGTACACCTTCCGCCAACCTTATTACTTGGTCAATCTCTTTCCTCTTCCTTTTTGTATAAGTGACGCTTTCATGAAAAAAAAAACACAACAAAAAACGGTGTGCACTTTGCACTTGATAGCGGTAATTCTGAAAATGTTATCATTACAGACTTACCCAGTGAATTAAAAAAAACAACAAGAGACAACAATTTGTTTATCGAACGATTCCTTTTAATTGAAAAAAAAACAACAACTTATATTTAATTGAGCAGACTCGTACAACTCCTTATGTGTGTGTGATGAACTTATACTCCCATTTTGATCTTTCCGCCAGATGAGGTGGTGCTGAAGACGGGCGCCGTGCTATCCTGCCGGGGTGTAGAGAACTGCTTCAAGCGACTCTTGCCCATAGTGGCAAGCTGCATGGTGGTCGGGGACAACATGGCGGCGGCCGGACTACTCATCACTCTCAAGGTGCGTGTCTTGCTTGACTTCTTAACGCCTACCGTCAGCAGCATATCGAGACTGTCCGTCAATTCACATGACGCCACACAAAACAGAGGAGGGGGTTCAGATGAGTTTAGTTTAGTTGAGTAGAGTTGGTTTAATGTCCAACGTCAGCATTATATAAGCTATTTTGTGAAAGGGTCCCAAGACTGACGTCTGTCAATTGTATGTGCTACCATACACGAGACAAGACGGGGGTACCTGGACTCCTGTCCAAGCCAGTAAAAGCGACATCTGTACCACCCTGATTACTGCCTGGTCCTTGGAGTAAAAGCGACATCTGTACCACCCTGATTACTGCCTGGTCCTTGTGATAAAAGCGATCTGTACCACCCTGATTACTGCCTGGTCCTTGTGATAAAAGCGATATGTACCACCCTGATTACTGCCTGGTCCTTGTGATAAAAGCGATCTGTACCACCCTGATTACTGCCTGGTCCTAGGAGTAAAAGCGACGAACATGATAACTACCTGATGCTTAGAGTAAAAGCGAAGTATCATTCTGATTAGTGCCTGGTCCTAAAAGTAAAAGCGATTTATCTACTCTGATTACCCCCATGTCCTAAAAGTAAAAGCGATACACTCCTTTATTACTGCCCAGTACTTCGAGTAAAAGAGTAAAAGCAACTTATCTACTCCGATTACCCCCTGGTCCTAAAAGTAAAAGCGATACACTCCTTTATTACTGCCTGGTACTTCGAGTAAAAGAGTAAAAGCGACTTATCTACTCTGATTACCCCCTGGTCCCAAAAGTAAAAGCGATACACTCCTTTATTACTGCCCAGTACTTCGAGTAAAAGAGTAAAAGCAACTTATCTACTCTGATTACCACCTGGTCCTAAAAGTAAAGCGTACACCCCTTTATTTCTGCCTGGTACTTAGAGTAAAAGCGATGTAACCCACTCTCTCTCTCTCTCTCTCTCTCTCTCTCTCTCTCTTTCTCTCTCTCTTTCTCTCTATCTCACCCCCTCCAGACTGTGATCAACCCAGACACCCTGCAGGCGACCGACCTTCTCCCCCCGGAGGTCCAGGCATGGTGTGAGCAGAAGCTCGAGACGCAGTATTCTTCAGCCAAGTTCCTGGCTGGCTCCAAGAAACTGCATGTGGTCAGCATGAGGAAAACATGTTTTTTTTTTAGAGTTGAAAATCGCCAGTCACTTTTTTTCTGTCATAGCCGGAACATTAATTATTTGAGCTTAAATTATGAGAATCTAGCTGTTGGAATGTATGAATGACAGTAACGATTCTCACATTATAAATTATCAAGATACCCGAGACGGCAAAAGGCCGCCACGTTAAAGGAATGCAAAGTTTGTATATACCGTACCTAATACATTGAAGCTTGAAAAAACATGCTCTTTGTCTGGCTTTGTCTTATATCCCAACCTGTTGTGCTCCAGTCTAGAACACTCAATGTCCACCCTTACCTTTCCTTAGAACTGGTAGGCATTGTAGCCCAGGCAGTTTGGCTGGTTTTTTTTTAATACTAAGCAGACTTCAAGGTCTAAGGCAACTGAGTATAAATACTTGTACCTGAGAAAAAAGAGATTCGATGAAGCGAAAGTGAGGATGTACCTTTAAGCATATGGAGTAGACAATGTCTACTATCTTTCATCTACTATTTTACCAACTTTTCCCTTTAATTATGATGGATCAATACTTGTTTATTGCATTCAACTTATCGAAAGCTTGCTAAAATCTCTCACAAATCAGTAGGTCCTCTTTGCCTGGCGAGTCTTTTGAACTATTTGTCTATTTCAATTACACTATAAATTAGGTCAGTTTTCTATTATTATTATTATTATTATTATTATTATTATTATTATTATTATTATTATTATTATTGAATCAACCAATCAAAGAATGAAACAATCAACTGTATTTGGTAGAGGCCCTGGTGCACTGAACTGCTCACCTTTTTTTTCTCACGTTTTATGGGATTAAAAATGAGAATAAGTAGAACAAGTCTATGCGTTACCTACAGACAATATATTATAACAGGAAAAAAAGACGAAAAGCTAGTCTTCTTTAATTGGATGTTCATTGATTTTTTTTTTCAGGTAATAAACGTTATGGTGGTCAGTATCAATAATCTCATCAGACGTTGCGGTGGGTGGATAGAGGCATACAAAATTCTGCCAAGAAACTTTTCCATACTTGATATGGAGATAGGTAAGATATTATGAGAGGTAACAATGGAAAGAAACGTAAATGTAAATGATGATGATGATGATGATGATGATGATGATGAT
>RQTK01000184.1:265356-299010 GCA_003991915.1 Elysia chlorotica
AGAGAGAGAGAGAGAGAGACAGACAGACAGACAGACAGACAGACAGACAGACAGACAGAGGAATAAAGACAAAAAGGCAGACAGACAGAGCGATAAACATTGTAATGAATAAATAGTCAAGAGGTATACTATATAGTGCCTTAGTTCATTATTATCATTGAAAGTTGAACTCGATTTATTTGTTGATAGATCCTGTTAGTCTGGAGCTGAACCGAAACCTTATAAAGGAGAGATACCGAGACGACATCCTCACTCTTTACCCAAACGCAGATTATTAAACTTTCAAACTAGTCTCATTTTAATAGACCCATACACTCACTTCTTGTTCACATTGTATTATATGTTAAATGACATCTATCTGAACCTTCTTTTGGATACATTAAACTTTTCTTTCCTGTTGGGAAAGTATGAAGATACAAAATTTTATACAAGACGGAGATAGACGTTTTATATGTTGCATGAAAAATACGATTTTTACGTGATTTTTAGCGAATTCCCGCCCTAACACAAATGATACCATTAGATTTGGTTAAGATATTTATAATATAGGTCACGTATTTCATAACCTTTTTTTTTACGTTCAAGCATTTTTTTTTACAAACAATGTCGTTAATTTCCGTCTTGTAGCTGTAAAATGTAATAAACCTCGAATACATTACTAGTTTAACTTGCTTTTCGCCTTTATTTCTTTAATTCGGTACCTTTGAAATTCATAAAAGAAAAACAAAACAAGGCCGCCAAAGCTACAGAAGCGCGAAAACGAAAAAAATGATGTAAACAAAGGATGACAATAATGATGGTAATGAGGATGATCTTAATTAAAAGCTGATGTTAATTCTGACTTAAATCATAATTTTAGAAGTAAAAGGTATTCTTCAGCTAATAATAGTAACAATGTAGGTTTGTTTTCAAAATTAAATAACGTGTGCTGTAATTTGTTTAAGAAGGCAAAGATTTGCTGCTCAAATTGTATTTGAACCCCGCTATAATCATTAACTACTTTTTCGACGTAATTTGAATCTTCTTCATATTGAGTTACCAAATTTTAAATGAATAGGCTAATTCAATGCCAACCTATATCTAGCTGGAATATTTGAGAAACTTAAGGAAAAAGTAGAATGGCCGACAGAACAACATATTTAAGTGCCCACCTCTTGCGAAGCGGTAGCGACGAATGACACGATGCCAAGAAAAAAAAAAGGCCAAATAAAGCCAATGTTAGGTCTCTGCCGCAACAATATTCGCAATAGCTTGAAAACGTGTGCTAAAGAACCTCGCTTTTTTTCTGGCAAAATCTATTACAGAGGTCACGTTTCCAGACGTTTCTAATTTGCCAACTAATGGACAATCTTGCGCTTTAAAACATTTCGGTTAAAAGGAAGCAAACCACCATGCAAACCTAGCATTAGCAGCAATACTTTACCATTGAAGACCACCGAGCTCTCCTATTTATGAGCAGATTCCTTTTACGATTTATCAAGGAATCGCCTTGAAAACTGTACAAATAGCAACTTGCTGTTTTCCTTTATTATTCGTAAGACCGTGCAGTTATACAGATATATGCCATACTGATTATATTGATGGTAAAGATACTGAACAAAATGGTCACTAAAGAAAATTATGTTTAAATTAAAAAAGAACTGGCTTGGGATCATCATTATTGCCAATGGACGTTAATAAATAGTATCTTGTTCTTAAAATTCACACATTCGTGACGTTAAACAATACAATATTGTATACGAAAAAAAGAAGCAAAATTAGAAACCTATATTCCAGCATCACTACCAATTTAGGAGCGCCGAAGACAAAACAGCATCTCACAAAGCCACTAAAACAATTAATTTTGTGAGTATAATCTACACCCCTGGGGGTAGTTTAAAACTTGACGTGGCTTTTTTTTTCTAAACTGAGATATGGTGCTAATTTCTGCTGCGAGTAGAATAAGAGTAAAATTCGCATAATCCAATCTTATTTTCTCTTATTTAAATTTTGGTCATCTTAAAATTAGCCTTTTGCCATCGCAAGAGAAAAAGTGCTTTGTATCTTCTCTCATATTTTTCATAGGCAGGTTATATTTTAGTGCTCATTGTGGGCTCCCCGCCTCAATTTTTGCCCATCTCCACACTTGAATTTTCTTATGGACCACTATATATTAGATTAGGGACATGATAACAAACCACCTTTTAAAAAGCAATAGTTCATTAGAATTTTGATATTATATAAACATTCAATGTACCCCTCCCGCAAATATCAATCTGTATTATTAGGTCAACCTCTCCCCTCTTTGTAACAGTAGCGCGTTTAGGGCAAACAAACAAAAAAGGTGTGCAGTTTATCGCCGCAGTCTTACCCAGTCACTTAAAAACAAAGGCAACTGACTCAGGAAAAATTTAGAATCTAGATCTGAATTATTTGACCAAAAAGAATGACTCCACGATATCATGAGCGAAATATAATTGCGGAAGATCTAGATCTAGATCTATAATAGATTTATAACGATGGCAGGTGAGAAAAAGATACGTCGTTTAAGACGATCCAGATACTTAGCAGCAACACTCAATCCACATAATACATAAAATACCCCCAACCACACAATCACAAACATCACTTGGTCAACCGTCCATATCTAGGCCTAATGAGGGTGGTCGAGATCTACGACAAAGTGAAAACAGACAGATATAGATCTCCACAACGTAAACCCCGCTTCAGATATGCTACACCACCACAAAAAGATAGCCCCACACGGATTACATCTAGGTCTATATCATCACTAACGCCTCCAAATGACATCAGGCAGGCAGCTTCTACAGTTACACTGCCAACTGCCCCAAACAATGACAATACAGCACTTGATCAACCATCCACATCTAAGCCTACTGATACTGATCGAAATCTAGATCTAGATCTACGATAAAGAGAAAACAGGTAGGCCTATATATCTAGTCCTCCACAACGTAGACCTAGATCTAGTTTTATATCTGCCACACCACCACAAGAAGCAGATAGACCCACACGGAATAATCTACATCATCATTACCGTCTCAACCTGACATCAGTCAGGTAGCTTTTACGCTTACACCAACAACTGGTCCAAACCATGTCAATATCAATCGTTACACAATATTGTGTATATATATATATTACGTTACACCAGTTGTTTGTGGGGGATACTGCAGAATCTAGACATTTTCGAAATAACACTCGAAGTTAAAATTTAGCTTTCGCATCCGCATCACTTGGTGTAAATGAAGACATGCTACCGGCAGGGGTATACTGTTTTAGAGTAAATGGAACTGTTTATCATAGAATTGGAATTGATTTAAACTCTTAATCCCGCGAATTCGCTACTAGTATACTAGTATAGATATATATTATATGACACCCTCATGTTGTTTTTATCTAACCAAAATAAATGTATCCTTTCAAAACGCGTCATTAATACGTGTGATTTCATAAATCATCATTTTTTATTTAAACTACAAAATACTCTTCCAGTTCTAAGAGAATATTGAAAAAATTCCAAAACGTCATATTCTAAGCCGGGTACATGAATTTTGAATTGATTTAAAACTGGTTAGGTTTGAAACAACGATATGTACTTTTATACACACAATGGGCACGGGCCTGAAGGTACAAGTAGAACACCAGCTATAAACTCTGTTTCAAGAGATAAAAATACTCGCTACCATCAGAAACACACTGCAAAAGTAAAAGTTCAAAAGGAATATATTTATCTTAGGATACAACTTAACTAACATAGTTTTGAGTCAATGATAACGACAGAAAATCGAGGCTATCAAAATTCCTTAAAGAATAACAGTTATGCTCTCAATTAAATAACTAAGTGCAATGGACACAGTTGAAATTTTGACCCGCTCGCGCTACATTTCTTTGTCCTCCATAATTATACCTCCATAATAATTAATACGAAATTGTATCAGCAGTACTAGTTGAGGAGAAAAACAAGATTTTTCTATATCTCTGTTCAATTTAAAATAATCATTTATCTTTTTCAAAGTATTTTCCCTGTGAATCCAAACCAAATAATACCATTTTACGTCAATTATATTACGAGTAAAGGGACATTTTTGAAAACTTCGAACATCTATGCGGATTTATTGAACCTCTTAAAATAAAAAATTCAAATCTATGCATTTATGTTATATCGTTGTCATAATTATGTCATACGTGCAGGCCTATTATATGGCAACCTTGAATTCATATCTCCATCTAAAGCAGTTTAATGATTTCTCTCATACCATTAAAGATTAAGAGATTAATTTACTTTAAATAATATATGGAGAGTTATGATCTAAAGCCTTAGGTTGTACTTAATTGTTTGCTGGCCCTTAAATCTCCTTCAGTGTATCAGGCTGGGATTTTTTTTTGTATGATTGTTAATAAAAATGACAATTTACATGCTTTGTATCAACAGTGTTCTATACATCAGGGGTCGTAGGGTAAGTGCAATGTCGCAGTAGCTTACAACTCGTCGCAACCCATCTTATTTCTAAATCTTACAGCAATGTACTCACGGCCTTAGAATTAGATCTACACGCTTACTTGCTGCTCCAACAGGCTGTTTCCAAGCAATTCTACCAATCCATCAAAAATACAGCTTTAGTATATGAGTAAACTAAGACACGCACTTTAAAAAAATGCTTGATATTTGAATATTGCAAAGACTTCCAAGTCTCCAAGAGCGATCTGTAACTAAAAGGACACACACACACACACACACACACACACACACCATGAATTATGTATTGCCATCCTGATCATGGACTAGGATTATGTGCAGTGTAGATGGTCCTATGATACAGCCGTTACCTGCAAAGCTGAGTGCTATGACTCTGGTCTCTGTCTGGCTTCACGTACGGCCGGTGAGCAGCCAGAGGGGTCTTATCTCTCGGGGCGGCTATTTGTATGGAAAGTGCCTTTGGCTACGGCAGGGGAAACTCCAGCCTATTATTACAGCATGAGTTTTACGATGATGCTGATTTCGGTATCATGCTACTCGTGCTTTAACTGAATATTTATAGTATTCGGCTTCGACCACCAGGAATTATGAGCAGCATGGAAACCGTCGACAGACAAGACGCAAACGGTAAGTATACTTGTCTGGAAGTAGACCTTTAAGGGATGGAGAGATGCGTTCTATAACACACGGTTACAGTGGAAAAAAAAACCCTCTGTATGGCCAGACTAATTTCTCAACAACTGAAACCTTTTAAATATTGGACTTACGTAACGTGAACCACACCAACCTATATTTCGTTTAAAATGTATTCACAATCAGGAGTGATAGCACAAAACACTGTGGAAAGTTGCACAGGTCCGTAAGACGTAAGCTGACAATCCTGGTGGAATAGGAGTCGATGCTTCACACATATAATTCTTCTAGCTCATCACAGATATTTTCAAGAGAGTATACTTTAAAAATGAAAAGTAAAAATATATGGATAAATGAACAAAACATAAAAAAATTAAATATTTTCTAAACCATTAGCGAATTTATCCAATCCCGTGGTTTTCTCATTGGGTTGGTTGTTTAGTCTTTCACACCGATACTTTATTTACAGCAAACATTACTCTTTGATTTTCTTTTCTGTAAGAAAATTGATATTTAAAAAAATATTCGTTTAATATAAGTATCCTATATGAATTTTGTAAAGGTCCTGGTAAATAATGCAGACCCTGCTGTTTTAGTTCCTCTGTCTGCGTGACTGCTAAGGTGTCGCTCTGGATCTCTTCCCGCTCTCTCATCTCACCCGTTCATTCTGTATGTATCCCTTTTTCTGTTTATATCTCTCTCCCTCATGTTTTCTCTCTGCATTTCCGTATTAAAATTCCGCTTTTTTTTCCCCAAAGTGAAATAATGTTAAAGAACACAAACAAGAGTAAACATTACCGACCAAGACACCACTACTTTCTTTTTCAGCCTAAGGCATAGATCTTGTTTCTTTTGTTTCTCTAATTAAAATGTCATATAATGTTCTAAAAGTCAACGAAATGATATTGGTTCGTTAAGGCTAATAACCATGCCACGGCTCAGCCCAGATAGAGCTATAGTTAATCGTCTTTAGAGTTTAGAAAAAGATCCAAACCAATAGAAGTAGAGAAAATATGAAGAAATCATAATACTCATACAGCAACATCACTTTCGATAGACTTATTACATGAGAAGTATTTTTATTATTTAAGAGGACAGCATGCTAAAATATTTTTGGCTGCAAGGCTTTTCCATAAAAGGTGCTAAAATCAACTGCAGTCTTTTGATAACGAAAGTAGGTATGAGGGCAGGGTCGTTTTAAAGCAAGGAAAATAAAAAAGGAAAAGGGTAAGCCTACTACATCAATTACAATAATATGAAGTCAACCACAGCCACCATTTTGCCCATTTCAAAGCTTACAAAAACAAACATATATTTTCATGTTGACTTCTTTGTTTTTGCCCAATTGCTCTTCCAAACTGAAAAAATACCATTGCTGCCAAAAATGGGTTGCTTTTGTAACATGTGGCTTGGGGACAAAAAGTGAGTAAGCCTGGCTTTTACTTTTTGTTTGTTGAAATTACGTTAATTTTATATTTTTGAGCACAAAGTGTCTTTATTCAGATTGATCTGAGGAGCTATGGTGATAAGCCGGCTGGCATAAAAATACTAATAGGATTGATTGAAGTCAACCAATTGCTGGAATAATAAGTGACATCGTCTAAACGAGCGCAAAAAAATTACCTCCATTTAGTTTATTAATATTTGAATGATTACTCTAGGTGACCTCATACTACACAATCTTTTTCCCACTGGTCGAACGGATAATAAGCTAGAGTATAACGACTTTGTTTTCTATTATAATGCTTTAATCATCATAGAACTGTTAGATTGGGAACTTCAGGAATCCACTCAAGAATTAACATTTTGCAAACTTGAACCAATATGATCTCAGTTGCATAAAGTTCTTTGTATGGAATGGTGTAATTTCGTTTTAGCCTGGTACTTAGAATACTATTTTAAAGAATTTGGTGCAATAGAAAAATAATTGAGGAGGGAAGATTGAAGGGAGAGGCGCGCGCATAGGATAAAGCATAGAGAGATAGCATTAGAAATTGTGAATAATCGACACACTAAATTGTATTTTTCTAAACACTATAAACGTAAAAACTAGAAATATCAACGAGGCAGTATTAATAACAGTTCACATATAACTATTAAGATCGATAGTTGTAAGAGAGCAAAGTAGCAAAATATGACTTTCCTCAATAAAACTATTTTGGAAAAGCAAACACAGACACCATGAAAAAACGCGAAAAACGATATTACGTATATTAAAAAATTAATGTCTAAGTAGGAAATTGCTGCTTTCATTTTTTGTCGAGGTCTTGTAATCTGAAGCATTTTGAACACTTCAGTGAGTTATGCGCTATGCAGCAGCTCTCAATCTTAATGTTCATACTTTAAAATCGATATGCATTTACTCTGCTTGTGCCACTAATAGGTCCGACACTTTCTCAGAATCATGCTTTCTGTTCAACTCCAATAACATCAGGGAACTACGGTAAAATATTTACGCCACCATTCCAGTTTCAGCTATTTTTCATTATTACTATAATACATGTAGCAAATAAAATTGCAATAAATGGTTTTTAAATATGGCACATGCATTCTAATTGTATCTAGGTCTAGACATGAAAATATAACCATTATGCTTTGTTTTGGTAAATCAACATAATAACAGATGCGATATTGATTTGTATATCCAAGACAACAACAGATAGGCCTACATATATTGCGAACTCCCGCT
The DNA here is from genome assembly GCA_003991915.1 of Elysia chlorotica. Taxonomy (NCBI): domain Eukaryota; kingdom Metazoa; phylum Mollusca; class Gastropoda; family Plakobranchidae; genus Elysia; species Elysia chlorotica. The sequence continues at coordinate 273,159 of RQTK01000184.1, forward strand.
TTTTTCTAGGAATGTAACTATTTCCTGGAAAATGAATATAACACCATTTAAATTCTGAAACAACCACCTAGGTCTATATACAAAAAGGGGAATTTTGTAGCTGATTTTTGTATGAGATGCGAGATTAAATTGTGCTCGACTCATATTGAAAACTATCAACATAACTAAATAGTTGTTATGATCACAAAGGCCAGTTAAAGTAGGACCAAAATATGAAAAATCGCAAATTTTCAGCTTGTGTTTTTTTTTATATTCCTTGATCTCTAGCAATTTCACATTCTTCTTGGTCTTACTATTTTACTACGTGACACAATCTTTCGCGAAATTTCATTCCCAACAATGCGCGGTGCAAAAAAGCACTTCATGCATAGCACACATATTTAACAGAAAATTCGATTTAAGACGATAGAAATCACCAGCTTAACTCCCGCCCCGCTGTGCGTAAAATAAGAAATAATTGATAGTTACAAAGCCGGCTTACGACAGCTGGTTCGACAAGAGGCAGAGATTTGATCAGAGGATGAAACGATTGCGACAAGCTGCAATATCCCTTCCTCGCTTGACTCAATTTGTTCAGGTTTTCCTAACAGATGTTTATTAAAATATGGTGTGGTATGAATTATGGCTGAGATGTAGGGCACCAGGGCAATATAAGAACCGAGTCCGATTCCTGCATAGCCCAGTCGCCACTAAACATGTCTCCACTGTCTTTGGAGTGGAATGCATGTATGTAATGTGTGTGTGTGTGTATGTATGTATGTATGTATGTATGTATGTATGTATGTATGTATGTATGTATGTATGTATGTATGTATGTATGTATGTATGTATGTATGTATGTATGTATGTATGTATGTATCTATCTATCTATCTATCTATCTATCTATCTATCTATCTATCTATCTATCTATCTATCTATCTATCTATCTGTCTATCTATCTATCTATCTATCTATCTATCTATCTATCTATCTATCTATCTATCTATCTATCTATCTATCTATCTATCTATCTATCTATCTATCTATCTATCTATCTATCTATCTATCTATCTATCTATCTATCTATCTATCTATCTATCTATCTATCTATCTATATCTATCTATCTATCTATCTATCTATCTATCTATATCTATCTATCTATCTATCTATCTATCTATCTATCTATCTATCTATCTATCTATCTATCTATCTATCTACTTAGTGTAAAGGGGCCGCGGTATCCCGGGTGTAGACCATCGGCTTTCGATGCAGGAGGTCCGTGGTTCGACCCTTGCGATTTCTTTATTGGGTCGATGTCAGTTTAATGTGACCGTCTGAGACAAAAGTCATGGTACCCCGCCCTGCTGTGTGTCGCAGCACATAAAATTGTCAACCTTTAGTCTTGGAGCCTGTCCACACTAGGGCCAATAGCCTTTATAGCGCTGGCGTTGGACATGAAAACCAACTAGAACTCAAACTTAACGTAAACCTGTTCTACTTTCGATGCTTTGGTACATCACACCTGTGTATCTACCAGAAGGCAATTAATGTTTATCCTGTTTGCCCGTCTTTAGGCCTGTACATAATCTCGCTAAAGAAGATACAATTGAGCGCAATAAATATGTTATGGAGAAAAATTAAAAGGTAAAGACATATTCATCTACAGCTAGACGAATCAACCTATGTACGTCACAAAAATACAAACATTTTCGGAAGAAAACAAAGTACATATCGAACCATCCATCTATGTTTAATATCACCTTCCTTGGTTCAATCTTTGAAAAGGAGACGTTTGAGAGGACACTCAAATCATAAGAAAGGGGTCCTTGTTCTTATTAATGTGATTGCTATTGTATAGTGAAAATGAGATCTCAACTTATTGTGAAGGAAACGTAAATTTCGACGTAGGAACAGTAAAGCTTATACCATTTGGTAAAAAACAATATTTTAAATTTTATTTAATGTCTTGAGATAGATAGATAAATACGTTGAGAGAGAGAGAGAGAAAATAAGAAAATGGAAGAGAGAGAGAGAGAGAGAGAGAGAGAGAGAGAGAGAGAGAGAGAGAGAGAGAGAGAGACAGACAGACAGACAGACAGAGAGACAGAGAGACAGAGACAGACAGAGACAGAGAGAGAGAGAGACAGAGACAGACAGACAGAGACAGACAGATAGACAGACAGACAGAGAGGGAGAGCCAGACCAAGAGAGACGGTGAGATCGAGAGACTGAGAGAGGAGAGTAGAGGCTTTGCCTTTGTTGCATGAGTTAATGGATTAAATCTCTCAGCTGTTTAAAAACATGTCGGTATAATTGAGATGCAAACCTACCCATTCAAACAAAGACAAGAAGTAAACTTATTAGTCGTTCCTTAATCTGGATGGTTATCCTCAAAATTATTGTACCAAGCTTGTCGCCGCACTTCTTTTAACATTGGTGTTCAGTTGAAGGCACTAGCTACAAGTGAGCAGGCGAAAGGTACCCTTGTAAGGGCTGGCATGCCTTTTTTTATTGCACTTGTTAGGCGTTCTGAACTCCCTCATACCCAACGCCCCGGCATTGGTCAAGTCGAGATATACATGAGCGCAAAAATTGAAAAGTGGCCCACTGAATGTAACCTATGAATAGTTTAGTGAAACGTCCCTATATTTCGAGACGATTTATAGTTTTACTCGTAGTAAGATGGGGGCACTTAATTAAATTTGAACCATGCTCCCCCCCCCTCCCTGCTCGACGTTCCAAAGCGCTGCCAACTGAGCTACAGGAGCTCCTCGTCCAACGGTATGATCGGTTGTAAGCGCTGCGCCGATACAACTTAACTGTGGAGATTGTCAGTAGAAGTAGACCGGCTTGGACATCAGTCCCTGTACCCCGGCGTAGTCTTTGAGAGGCGGCACGTTAGATTGTTAGATGTTAGTCTTGTGACCCGTCATCTATGAGGCCTAGATGATAATGTTGGATATTAAGGAACCAACTGACCAACCATGATTGTGACTAGTGAGACCGTGAGCAGGTGTTCTCAGGACAGCCGAAGATCCACACTTATCCACAGTAATGGCTTTATACGTTTCGTTCTTCTCATTAGTTAAACAGATTTCTGCTTTTTCCTAGCTTTTATATCTAAACTGATAAAACTGTCGATAAAAAAAAAATAAAAAGAAATCATGCAAAAGTAATGCTCAATATAAGCTGATTGGTCTTTTATAAGATCACCCCGACCTGTGATTACAAAGAAGCTCTGATTGTACACAGCGCGTATTAAATAGGCAAGCGGTCCCGTTGATGTGCAGATGTTCTGTACATGTACATTCAAGTAATGGCTTCCATTCATTTTTATGTGCTATTGACCATGCGAGATGGTCTCATCATTGGATTCGCTTCTTTTATTCGGTCCGAGTATAGATAAAATACCAAGATATAAGAAAAGCTGAATGAAATGCATTAAAAATACAGACCCTTGCTCAAAAAAGACAAAATAGTTTGGTCGAGCACTTTCAAACATCTCTGCTTAAGAAAATCTAGTAAGTTCGTCTGATTACAATAATATACCTTGTAATGAATGTACATTGTGTCCTTTTAATTGGAACCTTTAAGAAACAACCGTGTTGCGTAATCGCATACCACATTGAAGCAATAACGCTTCACATCTTTCGACGCAATATAAAAAAAAACTACAGAGACAAAAAAGTAAGTTTCCCAAGGTAAGTCTGTAAATATGTTTGCGCCGTACCTAAAAAACCAACGGCAATCGCCTGCAAAATTAAGGAATGTATTACCTTCATTTCTAATTAATATGAGTAATCTGGGAATTTTTTGCTTTAATCAGGGTTTTAAACTAGGCTGTAGAGAAAATACTTTTTGTTTTGAAGATTACAAGTCCTGTGAGGTCGCACAGGGATGACACTAATCCTGATTCCAGCTTCACAAGAACGGTTTTGTTGAATGGCCTGTTACGGAGATAACACTTTTGTGGTTTCGAGAGTCTCTATCTGAAGCTAACAAGATGAATTTTTTTTTACAGAAAATAAAGAAACAGCAGCTAATGGCATTGAGAATAAAGGTAATAACTGAAGTAACTTTTTATAGCCTAAGAAGCTAATGTTCTCTCTCAGGCCTAGCTTATTTTCGAGTTATGCAAGTGTCCCCTGCTCACGCCACATACTTTATCCCAGTGTCGCACCTGGTCGCTTTACCCAGGCGTGGAGCTTGCTCCTCACAATTTCCTTTATCGACAAATCCGTTATCTTACTACTCAGCACAACTTAAATAATATGGCTGACAGCGTTGAGCACCAATAATAATGATACGCTGAGGAATGCATTGTCTGCAAAGAAAGACCCTTCTCGACCCCCCCCCCTCCCCCAAATTAAGAGCTGTAAATTAGATAGATGATAAAAATACAGGTAGCTGATGTTCTAAGTAAAGGAAAATGAATTGTACATTCAGCTTATCAACGCAGCGACAGCTTGTGGCTGAGTTAATGCTACAACACATAGATAGCAAGATCTTATTGATTTCTCAGAATTTTGATTTTCACCACAGCGGGTCTTTGAAACTGTTGAGCAGCTCAAGTTGGTTAAAAATAAAACGGAAGCGAAATCCCTAACGCGGTGATAAACGCGTAGAGTGATGTCCTCTAATATCACAATCTGCTGCACCGCATAACCACAACCGCTGTTAATGAAAAGCACATTAATTTTGTGTCAGAAAGCTCTGTCTGTTTCCGGACCACCCCTGCTCTAATCACTTAATCTATTTTACGGGTAGGCTGTTGAACAATAACCAAAAACAACAACCATAAACAATAAACATTTCTTGGCAAAACCGAGAAATACATAGCTAGATAGATAGATAGATGAATTGATAGTTAGACACACACACACACACACACACACACATATATATATATATATATATATAGACAGAGAGAGATATATATATATAGAGATATATAGACAGAGAGAGAGAGAGAGAGAGAGAGAGAGAGAGAGAGAGAGAGAGAGAGAGAAGAGAGAAGAGAAGAGAGAGAGAGAGAAAGAGAGAGAGAGAGAGAGAGAGAGAGAGAGAGAGAGAGAGAGAGAGAGAGAGGGAGAGAGAGAGAATTCACACTTTAACCTATAGAAAAATGCTTAAGTTATGATGAAAATTAAACAAATCTGATGTCAATTACGTGTGTTTTGAATATGAAACGTTTTTAACAGTTAGTAGTTAAACTGCAGACATAATTGTATAATAATTTCTCACTTTAAACCATATTCTTAAGGATGCTAACTTTAAAAACGTTATGTTGCTTCTTAAGAGAATTTCGAGACATGCTTTGTACACCACTAAGTTCTGGAACATCAATTGCTGTGTGATATTTGCAATGAGAGGTCTGTATCATTCATCTATAAAGCAGTTAAGAAGATTAGATATCATTGTTTAAAAATTATGTTTTCAGGAGAATTATACCACAATGATATATAAATTATACGTATATCTGCCTCATGAATGTACATTTCTTTTGTAAATTTTGTAAATTTTCATTTGCTTCTCTTTACCATTAAATTTTATACTATCTTGTGGGCCTTCATGTGATCCCCTACAAATTTACATAAAATACAATTTAGCATATAACAGCTGCCCAGAAAATTTGCATTGGTTACAGAGAGCTCAATCACTGAGCAAAATGATGATATTTAAGAATGTCATACCGCTCGTCAAAACAACATCGTAGCGGATTGCGTGTGCGCTTAGCAGGGATATCCATAGGTTTACTTAGCACTGCTTACATTGCCAGTGACATTGTTCACCAATTTAATAGATGATCTCTCTTTCACAGACTTGCAAGCGCTCTTATCAAACGAAATAAGAATAATAAGGTATGGTTATGTTATTACGTGTGCAACTTTAATAACCTGAAATCAATGCTACCAGGACCAGATGATTTTTCCGGCTACCAAGTTTTCGGGGAGGTAGATAGCACTGGGGTCGGATCATCGCATGCTTCAGGCGGCTTCCACTGGTTGCATCTGTGTTTTACTTAATGTGACCGAGCAAGTCCCGGGTTTCCCGATATCAGGTTGGACTCAAGAAACCAGCCTTTACTTTAGCTTCCCTATGAGATGGGGTTCAAAGGGAAGGCAAAGCCATGAGGATGTACATATAATTGAAGAAAAGGATAAAAGCTTTGCTATCAAAGTAAGCAGGAGGACAACGAGAGGCAAAAAATAAATAGAAGAAAAAAGAAAGGGTTTCTATAATAAAAAAATATAGTTTCGATAGTTTTGACTGTATAAGAAAGAATTAGCAGAAAATGGTGAAGCTGTCGCTATGGCAAATAGAGAAATTTTGTGTTTGAATGTTCTTCTAGTAAAGTTACCTGGTCGGTTAGTATTGAGCGGTGGAATAGAAGGTAACTGTTGATTGTTTATGATCCAAAACAGTGTGCTTTGAACAAAAAAAATGTCATATACCGCGCAAGATAAATAATAATTTGTTTCTGCCAGCAGTTGTTCCAATCCAATCTGCAGGTGGCGCGAGAGGGTCGAAGTCTGCATGTTTGCCTTGCAATTCGATTGGCAAGGTTTCCATCTGTGGGTGCAAACAACTTAACACCCATTACCTGTAATACACAATAAAGATTTGCCATCGGTGACGTCACGATGAATAATAGCATATTACCACTCAACATCTAGAAGGCCTCTCTAAAGGATCCATCACGAAAAAACTGGTTGTATTCAGTTGCAAAGAAATGCTAAAAGCGTTTGCATTTCTTTTCACTTTTTTTTTCACCCAACATGGACGCGGACAACCCAGTTATTGGAGCTTTGGGATTGGCAGAATGAGTTTTACCCCTGAGGCCTATTCCTTGGCTATAACTACTAACTTATTTCAAACAGTTACAGATTCACATCAAACAAAAATAATACTAGCATTGATAGTAACAAAACATTAAAATAGATCAATGCACACACACGAACACACACAGAAAATGAAGCGATAAGAAAAGAATTAGCTGAACAAAGCAAAAAGCTTCATGCCAAATTTTATAAATTTCATGTAGGCCTATGCTCATTGTTTTCATTCGTTTTATTAAAGAATGACATTGATTGTTCTCATGTTTAACTTGTAAAAAAATGCCACGTTCTAAATTAGTGAGCATTCTTTACAAACAGCTTTCAAATTCCCAGAGGATAGTGTAGGGACCTAAACTTAATACTAGTGTATTGAACATTATCTTTTAGTGATAAGCAAGCTCCTGTTAGATCGATACCCTGCCACTGATTTCGACGACTGCCTAGTCACCGTTAGAGGTATCGAAATACACTCGCAAGCAGGCCAAGCGCGGCGTATATAAAAAAAGGAACATTTTAACACTATTTTGGCAACAGATGTGTTACATGAAAAAAGCAGCAACAAAAATAAATAAATCATATGATATGGAAATTGAAGCGAAATTGTGGAACTTGAGACACCGATATGTATGACAAAAACATAAAAAACAAAACAAAAAAAAGAACAACAAATAAACCATAACTTAATCGCAAACGTGTATTATGTCACAATTGCAGTTTAGGAAACTCGATGCTAAATTTTCGCAAGCAAGGGTTAACCAGAGTCTGTGAGCGAAAGATTATTTGTATCAAGAGAGAGTGAGAGAGGGAGAGAGGAACAGAGAGAGAGAGAGAGAGAGAGAGAGAGAGAGAGAGAGAGAGAGACAGAGAGAGAGAGAATGAGAGAAAGAGAGATAGGGAGGCAAAGATAGAGACAGATAGATAGATAGATAGATAGATAGATAGATAGATAGATAGATAGAGAACACACACAAACACACACACACACATTTACACAAAACAGCCTGACTGATAGAGATGTCCCACAGAGTAAAACAATTATAGTACTCAAGCCATGCAATATAAACTAAATGATTAAAAAACAGGAGAAACTCTCCATCAAGGCGGGTTAAAATGGATTAATTCTGTGCATCCAATAGAAAAGATAACTTTCTTTTCGTTCACGGGCGTCCTTGAAAAGTGGGAGCGGATGAGCGTACTTTATAGATCTAGACATAGAGGAAGGTCACCTTTTCCGAGCCGCCATTCCGCTCCTTGTTCACAGTATGGTGGCCTCAAGGCCTATTGATCTCTTCTGTCTCTCCAAATAAAGCGACTAAAAATCTCTCCCCCCTCTGCCACAGTGAAACAGTAAAAGACTCAATAGTGGACTCCTCTTCCAGCTTACGTTACCAGTTTTCAGACGAAATGCCCACCACTATCGCAGTAGTAGAGCCCTTAATCGTTTCTCCTGTCTCACTAACCTCTTCGATGGTTTGAAGTATGGTTGTTAGACGTTTATGTCAAATCCCAATATACCCCCTTTCTTGTCGATCTTTAATTATTACCCTTCCATTGTTCTAAATTTTGTTCTTTATTCTAAACACATTTTCCTTTTTCTTTTTACCTTTTACTTTCCCCCCTTTTGAACTAGTTACTTTTCCTCTACCTGACTAATTGAGAATTCTGAAAACGTTCAGTTTCTATTTATTCAAGTAGTTGGTTGGATTGTTGTGAACATGTGTGTTGTTTACATTATATGCATGGATATGTAACTGCCTTTCTATTTGTTCACATGTGTGTGTGCATGTACGTATGTATGTATGTATGGCTGTATGCAGCGGCTTATGCGTGAGAAAGTTTGTTTACAACTCACTTATATTTTCTTGTTACGTATCTTTCGTACTTTCCCGATCCTGCTCTGCATTTCCATCGGTCGATGCGTTTGCCAAACTACATTACTGTCTTGGTCTATGAAATCTTCTCGTTCGATCTGAATTTCTCTCTCTTCTAAGCTAACTAACCAACTAACCACTAAGTTCAGAGACAGTCTTCGCTCCCTGTGGCATTACACAACCGTCTTTCCTCCTCCTTGCTTTAGGGACAGAATATCAGTGCCAGCGTAGTCGCATTTTTTATGTTTGCACTGTTCCTCTCCCTCTCTCTCTTTTTCTCTCCCCCCCCTCTCTCTTCCTCACAGTACTGTTAGGGTCTATGTTCACTCGCTCTCATCCCTCTGACTGCGCTGTCTCCAGAGCTCACACCCGTGGCTGGCGGCGCTGGCAGAGGTACCTTTACTGTGAGTGTGATAGTATCAATTGATGCCTAATCGTGATATTGTGAAATTTAAGAGAGTTAGACTTATAGTGCTAGAGCCATTTAGAGCAGAATCGTTTTCTCTACTCAGGTGGACACTCCGAACCACTGCATGGGAGATGCTGTCAAGCCGCAGTGTTATACAGTGCGTTGTGGTGTAACATTTCATTGGCAGATACTAGTGATCGAGCTTACCAATCACATAGCCATGATCTGACCATTGGATAGATTCAACTGTTTTGAATTTTAATACTCTACTCTTCCTTTTCCCGGACCATAGTATCGCTTAAGGATTTCCTTGAATGAAATGGAAATATTGTTAATGGTGAAACTACCTGTAATGCAACTTTCCGTATAATGTGGTTTGAAGTGACTATTATGTTCATTAAATTCGTTTATAAATGTGTTTATCTCTGGTGTCACAGCTCTTTATGAGGGTTATAAAGTTAATTTATGCAAAATATTGAAGTTACTTTTTATACATGTATACAAACATAAACAACGATATGTTAGATGTGCAAAAGGGTGTACCTCTATTTAACTGCAATGTATTGTTTTAGAGGGGATAGAACTCATACACAAGTCTGATTAGAAATAATGCAATTTAAAGCAGTGGTTCTTTGCTTTATATTACAATTTTTCACCTCAGAGGATTTTCTTCTTTTTACACAGTTCACACGTGAATCTTACACTCATTAAAAACAATATAAGGTTTTGCCTTGATCAGTTCAGAAGTTTCGTTGCTGGATACAATTAGGCCGTATGTCCAGCTATGGTGATGTAAAATTTTAGGAGAGCTGGTGTTATTCATTCATAACACTTAAAATAATTTTCTTTTCTTTAAATATCTTGAGTATAAAATTATATGCAATGAATGTTTTTATACTACACATTAACTAGTCACGTAAACTACTAAACATAAGAGAATCATCATCATCTTGATTAACACAACTTTTATTCTACTCTCAATAAACTTCAGCTCTGACTCTCCACAAAAAAAAATCGAAATAAAGTTATCATTATTATTAATTTTTCTTTCGTTTGCGAATTCAGAGATTTTTAGTGTTGCATCTATTTATTTAAACAAAATAATTTAAAACACGATAAGAATGTACGTTAAGATTAAAATGGAAGATCGAGCAAAGTCAACGTTTTCAACACGGACAGAATTTGTTTTACACTCTCGTATCACAATCAATAATCTTATTCGATTACACTTTTCTTAGCGAAATAAATGTATGTTTGAGAGGAAGTGGCATCAATTGTGTTGAGATTTCCAGTGTTAATTTATTTTCTAGATTCCCACTATCAATTATAGTTTGTTTTACAATGCCTCTCGTGTTGAGTTTCTGGACTCGCTAAATCACCTCTAAAGTCTGGTAACAATACTCTTGTTGGATTTCATAAATCTGAGTTGGTGATAATGATCTAGATTATATTAAACTCTAGACATGACTAATGTTGGATGTGATTATTTCTATTGACGTCTTATCGCTCGGTCACAATCGATTTGTCGCCTTTCTAGTTTATCACTGTTCAACAGACCGTTTTAATGACCCTCGTCCACATCTGCTTGGCTGACAAAAAGTGTATTAAGTCACATCTTGTAAGGGCTAAGATGACTCACATTGTGTAAAAAAAAACGAGAATCAAGCTCACAATAAGTGTAATGGAAACAGATCCACCTATCTAACAATCAGATTTAATTTCAATATTTAATTATTAATTCATTATGTAAATCAATCTATCGAACTACATTCGCAGCAATCAATCAATCAATCAATCTATCTATCTATCTATCTATCTATCTATCTATCTATCTATCTATCTATCTATCTATCTATCTATCTATCTATCTATCTATCTATCTATCTATCTATCTATCTATCTATCTATTATCTATCTAACTGTGTGGCCGTCTGTCCGTTCGTGTGCTTGTCTGTTTGCCTATCTATCTATCTCCCATACTATCTTTTCAACGGTAAAACTACCTATATATCCATCTGTTTTCATGCCTGTCTGCCTTTAGGCCTAGTTCCGTATGCATTATCTATCTGTTTGCCTGGCTATTTGTTTGTCTGTCTGTCTATCTGTTTTCTGTCTGTCTATCTATACAACAGTAAAACTACCTATTTGTTCTAACAACAGCAATGTTTATTTTCTTCTGATCAATCCTTCCATTTCTTGTGTCTGATACCAATTATTTTCCTACATGTTTATTCATAGACCGTACTCTCTATCTCCATCTCTATTCAAAGATACACAGAACCACTTCAGAGGGCCGTACACTAAACCTCTCCATTCTTTTGTATATCTGCTGTTGTTATGGTGACTCGATACTCATCTGGCTTTTTTATCATCAATGCAATGTGGCTTTTTCTTTGATTGCCTGGAAAGAAGAAGGCCGACCACTTTATTTTCTTTGTATAATGATTATATCACTACTAGAAAAGCATGAAAGCCCTTTCCGACCTTTCCGCTAGTCCCTCTCACAACCTGTGGTGTGAATTGAACTCATGGGAAGGAATTAATCAAGCATCTAGGATTTCATCTTTTCTTTTTTTTTTTTTTTAGCAATGTTAAATGAACCAGAAGATGGTGTGGTTATATGAAGAATGAATTAATCAACGTAAAAACTGTAGCTTTCCATGGAACAATTAAATTTTAAAAAATGTTTTATTAAAAAAAAATAAACCCTTCGTTCGATTAATTTTAACAATGCGCAATTTCAAGATGCCACCTGTATTTATTTTTTTTTCAGATCGTACATTTGCAGTTTCTCTTTTATGATAATTATGTGAATTTTTAACTACTTTTACTTCTATCAAGTTTATATAACGCGCCAGTGATTGCACATGTCTATCAGATAATTGTCGAAATGATTATTCTTATTTATAATTGCTTGATTTTTATTGGTGATCATCATAAAAAGACAGAAATTTAAGAAAACAGCATCAATAGATTTCACTTCCTGACAACACTAGTTTTTAACCATTCGCTAAAATGAGAGAGGGAGAGAGAGAGAGAGAGAGAGAGAGAGAGAGAGAGAGAGAGAGAGAGAGAGAGAGAGAAATTATTCTTATTTATAATTGCTTGATTTTTATTGGTGATCATTATAAAAAGACAGGAATTTTAGAAAAAAAGCATCAATAGATTTCACTTCCTGACAACACTAGTTTTTAACCATTCGCTAAAATGAGAGAGGGAGAGAGAGAGAGAGAGAGAGAGAGAGAGAGAGAGAGAGAGAGAGAGAGAGAGAGAGAGAGAGAAATCCTTTCCATAACAAAACTAAAGCATTACTAACAAGCGTTATTTCTTCTTTGAAAGGAAGTCTCTATTGCTTCTCCTGTTGACATGTTGACATACCAACACATGTTGCTGACATCCACAAGCTAACATATGGGCAATATCGTGACCACAGCTTTATCTAAATAACCTATCAACATCTTAACGTGAATGGATGCTGCATCTCAAGCGACCAATCGATCCCCGCCCACAATATTGGAAGCCGAGAAATATTCCATGAGATAAATAATTAGTAAACCTAGCGCCACACCTTGATTAGTTTCTATAATAATTGTGTGCCTCTTTGAGTTCCGCTTTTTGGGGTGAGAAATAAACGTAAAAATTAGAGAGAGCGGTCTTGATTTCCCTATTTCTTTAGTTTAACAAAAAGGTATGGAATACTAACAGCTCATCTATGAGCTAGTGCTGGTGTTAAAAATAATCACTTGTTAACAGTGGGTTATTATGCGCGTGTTACATCCACGCCTCCTATATTTTGTACAGCGTCTGTAAATCTTATGTTTAATTCGAGTAGCGATGTGATCGATTCGGTGATTTTTATCGCCAGACGGATGCAGCAAACATACCTACAATTAAGCAGGCGGGATTGCCACAGGGAGTTCCATTAAACCAGCTCATGTGAGCAAAACTCCACGGGATGCACGTACATTTAGTGTGAACCAAACCCAGCTAGCGTGACATGCGTTCATAGAAACCATGCATTATGTTTGGGTAAAATATTTGCTGTTTTCCGTGCTGAAAATGCCAACGCGAGGTTTAGTAATATATAGGAAAGTAAGTGGCAGACATCCACTGGTAACTCCCTCCTTTTTTCATTCATTCCTTTTCCTTTTCCTTCGACATGCTAAAACACCCTTACCTTTCTTAACCTGATGTTAAAATGTTAAAAAAATTATACCTTAAACGATTTTCTGTCTGAACTTGTTTAAATAACAGCATATAACACAAATTTAATGCACACAGAGTATAATTATTTTGCTCTGTTACAACTTAAAAAAAATTACAACTTGAAGTTATGTTTCATCATTTTTCTCGAATACATATACATTAAATATTTTTGAAAACTTTATAATGCAGTTAAAGAAGAATCAACTATTGCCTTTTATCGAAGAATCATATCGCCAAAACGAATTTGATATGTTACCAATCCATGCTACAAAGCTTCGAAACCAGGGATACTCAAGAGGAATTATAACTGGATGACTAAAAGTTAGAGAGAACACGCTATAGGCTTCTCAGAACTTCACAACACAGATTTTGGTATAAGAATGTTTCCTTTAACCCTTTAACAACAGATGAATATTAAATCCTTTTTCTTTTCTCCTCGAAACTTCGTTGCTCCAAGGTTAGTATCACCCCACTTATTTCTAAATAATTAATTAGGTTATATGGCGATCGGTGCCCAACTGTTTGCAAATTATATTAATGCGGGGCTGTTTACTGGGTCCCCTGGCAGCTTGCCATGCCCATTCTCTGAAATGTATGCCAACTAGGCCTAGAGCTTTCTGAGAGATCTTTATAAATGGTCTCCTGAAAACGCACAGGATATGTTACGATATGTATGACAACACAAAAAATACAATCATTGATAATTTTTACTACCAACACTGCCATAATCGTCACCACCACCATCGCCATCACCACCACCACCACCACCACCACCACTACCGTATTTGAGAATTTTTGTTGATTACTGGATTGGAATCTTCCTCGTGCTTGGCACATCTAGTGAGAATCTCGGAGACTCATATTATTTCAACTGCAGCAGGAGTAGTTGTGTTCATATCTCAGCTGCTAGGGCCACGAGCACATTTTTTCTAAAACGTTTAATCAAAATCCCATTTTTAGATCGGAAGGTGCGAAATAATACTTTTCAATTTTTTTCGATAACGTAATATTATGAAAACGTTATAACGACACAGAAACGCATAATGAGAGGAGGTAAATTTTATATTTCCTTCAGAAGTGTGTTTATAAGAAAGGCAAAAAAACAAAAACAAAGGGAGTTTAAATATTCAGTTCCATGAGAATAATAGTGAGAGGTTCTTTTTATGGTTTTAATGTAAAAATAGTCAATTGCTGAGATACTCCCCTCTTTCTTATTCTATGTCTCGTAAGTTATTAGGAAGAGCCTACACGTCGACATGAAAATATGTACGTGAGTACGCATTATACTTTGAAGAAAGTTACGAATCTGAAGAAATATGTTCTAGCGTAAAGCATGTTATAGGTAAGCGTAGACTGAAAAGATTGATTCTCATTTCTAAGCTGGATGATCCCTTTGTTCCACATTATAAATCACATTTTACCAAAGTTCGAGTCTAAGAAAAACGGCATTAACTGTGCCACATAAAAAAATCAATAAAGAAGTGTGTGTAATCCGACAGTCAAATAGTTCATATATTAACATAAATATTTGACTGTGACTCGGAAGTATAAAGATCAATAAACACCCGGCTTCATCTCGTCTGTCTCCTTTCTATTTAAAAAAAAAAAATTAAAGGAGCTAAAAGTCACCAGAAACTAGGTCTTTCTTGTTTACCGGGCACCCAAAAAGTCTCTGCGGCGATTTTAAGTGGGCGCGAAAAGTAATGCAATGAAAGATGGCAACAGCCAAAACGCTCATTTTCTTTGGACGCTTATTGTTGAAAAAACTAGTTTTTTTTATCTGGCTGTGGGTTTTAAAGACTACCGATCCATCTACCCAATACAATAAAAAAAACCTCCAGAGAATCTCAATGATAGTAAAGAGACCGAAACAAAACAAAGAGAAACATTGATGTTTTCGATATGAAATCATACACGTATGCCTATTTGTAGAAAAAGTCATATTCAGAAACAATTCAATTCAGTGACAGCTTTTTAAAAAATTTATGAAAGAATTCGTTCGGATATCCTTAAATGTGTATTGGAGACTTATTGAAGTTACATAATATCCATTATCGCCACCATTTTCACCATACTTATTTCATCTTCGGTCTCTTTCTTTAAACATTGCCTATAATTGTTCTAATCTTTGTAGGGAATCTATCATACGGTCTTGGTTAGTATGGTGTTTTCTTTTTCTTTTTAACAAGAACTTCTAATTAGGCTAGAGTAAATAAAAGTATTATCCTTCACTGAATTCATTCCATTTTGCTGATCCTCTTTTAAGTTTTAATGTACTTTTGAATTGTTATGAGCATGTTAAATTAATCTGTCTCTCTCTCCCTGCCTCCCCCCCTCTCTCTCTCTCTCTCTGCCTTTCTCTCTCCCTCTCTCTCTCACACACACATATATACACAGACACATTTTATATTCTCTCTATCTAACAGATATCCATCCCTCGAGCTTTTCCCTCCTCATTTAGTCGTGTAAATATTTCCCCCATCCTTATGCAGATATATTTGATGCTTTAATAAAAATAATCTATTTCAAAATATAATTTTTGTCCATTGTAGAGGCAACGTTACTTTATTATTATTTTATTTCTGGATAAGTCTTTGATTACTAAAGTCACCTAACTTAACCACAGTGAATGGACTTTAATGTTAAAAACCTGTCGTGTTCCCTCCTATAGTTTTCTACCTGACTCACAGCGGTTTTAAAGGATGAGAATATTGATCCACGGAACATTCAAATATTTCTTTGAACGTGAGATTGTCAACAAAGATATCAAAGAGCGAAGTGACAGGCCCCGCGCCACTCTAGTCATGCTGTTCGTATGTCGCTAGAACATTGGCGGATTTGCTTTGGGTCTGTGACGACTGAGCACCAATACCAACTAAAAGACATGCTTCCTACTGCTCAATAAATAAGCCACGGATACAATGGCTACTGTCGTCAACGTGAAGGGTAAGTACTTTAGACAAGCGCATTAAGTCACCATAATACCATTGGCATAAACGTTTTTTATTGGATAAAAGTTTTTATATTTATCACCCGCATTTGTTTCTAAATGTTTCCATTTGCCGATTTAAAGTTTCTTGTCACGTTTGAACAAAGGAATTGGTGTTTGCGTCCACTTGTCTTTATCTTTGTCTCCGTCTAAACTTTCGATTAATTGACCCTCTATAACTTAGTATAAGTGAAAACCTCTATCACAATCTCTGTGTCCTTTTTGTTTTCAGCACCTTTCTTTGTCTAGACCAATATTCCGCTATTTAGTGAGACAGAAAGATACAATCCTAATACATTTGATAATCTGTGAGCTGTGAAAACAATGACATCAACTATTGATCTCATTTTCTTTGATATTTTAGAAAAATTAACCTGACTCACGATCTTTGACAGCAAAAAGATTCAAGTATAAAAGTATTATTAAACTAAAATTACAACGCGGCTGTGTCTGAACAAAGCCACCCGCATAAAAAACTTTGAGGGAGGCCGGCAAATGAAAAAAAAGGTAATGATTGTTGTGAGAAAAAAGGACCATGAAACCAAAGCAAACACTCACCAACGAACAATTATTACACAACCAGCATTCAATTGTCACATGAAAAATTAGTTGAAGCTAAGATAAACTCTGTACATCAGTGCATGTTAACTAAAGATCCAAAACCAAACGAGGAACCATCATAACTGCTCAGTGACTGCTCTGTAGAGATTAACAACTAAAAATTGCATCTACAAAATATACAAAATATACTTAAATCATTCGCGGATTCAAAGGGCAGAAGCTCACGTATTGCTTTAACAACAACAACAACAACAACAACAACAACAACAACAAAAAGACCGTAAAAGAATTAAAGTTTGAGATTGCATTTACTGTAACGGCTATATTGTGCTCAAAAAGAAAAAAAAGGGCTCGCTTTATTGTAATGATTGCTGTAAAACTTTAATCGGGATGCAAACATTACGTTACGAAACACCTCTGGACGACAGCTAAAGGACAGTATCGTTAGTGTCCAAAACGTGTATGTTTTAACCGTCGGGGGCCACACGAATATTGATGAAGCATCATTGGAGTGAACTCTGCAATATAGCTGGTGCCCGAGTTCTGGTGTAGAAGCGCTCCTGCATGTGAAGCTGCACACATTGGAAGCGATTAAGTATTGGCAGCTTGGTCGCGTGATAGTGGAATGAATGAGCGATGGTTTAGTATGTATTGATCCTAACCGCTTTACAACCGATACAGCCTGGTTTTACTCGAGCAGAATTAAGTGGAGCCAGGGATAGAGGGCAGAAAGGGGGGCGGGAGCATTGTTGTCCAGTTAACAATGTGAGTGTTTGTGTGTAAGAGAGAAAGAGAGAAACAGAAAGAGTGGAGAGATAGAGGCAGAAAGAGGGAGGGAGAGAGAGAGAGAGAGAGAGAGAGAGAGAGAGAGAGAGAGAGAGAGAGAGAGAGAGAGAGAGAGAGAGAGAGAGAGAGAGAGAGAGAGAGAGAGAGAGAGAATCATGCAGTTAAAGATAATAAAAATGGTACATGCACATACACAGCAATTACTTCAGATAAACAGTCTTGCTGGTAGACTAGGATATGAGGCGGGTTAAGTCAAACAGACAAAGAATCGGCAAAAACAAATAGGACAACAAATTAATGACAGATACTTACAACATTACCTCGCATACAGTTAAAATTGCCTGTTAAAAATGGTTGTTAACTCTTAACATTGAGCTTTCATGTGTCTATAACAAGACACAAAAAAAGAGAAAAAAAGAAAACAACCTTAGAAAATGTTATTAAAAAATCAATAGAGCAAGCAGTGACTGGGACATGGATACTTTTTTAGTTTGATTGCTGGGGACAAGGAGAAGAAATTTGAAATCTCAGCAAGGATGGGCCTAGGATTTTCTCTGAAAAAACAACAACAACAATAATCTACCTTGTTTTAAAGCAGACATAAAATCAAGAGAGAGAAACGGACATATATTTTCATCTCCTTTCTACAAAAGACAAATCAGAGAATTAAAAAAAAATGTAATGAGTCCAAACATTAAAAAATGGTGGGCGTCTTGGAAAACGTGAAAACAAATTAATGTCAATCAAAAGAGAAATGTTAAACTCTAATTAAGAGAGCAGACAGATAAAAAAACACGTGAAAAAATGAGAAAGAGTAGACTAGAGACAAGATAAAGAGATGGATAGAGAGAAAAGAGAAAGAGAAAACTTGGGAGAGAAGGAGACAAATACTTAGGTTAGAGAGAAAAAAAAAGAGTACATACACATATAAATAGTTAGATAGATAAATAGATAGGCAGAAAGAAAGAAATAGAACGTGAGAGTGAGAGATGAAGAGGGAGAGATAGAGAGAGACAGAGAGAGAGAGAGACAGAGAATGGATGAAGAGAAAGAGAGACAGGGAGCGGAGAGAGATATTCGAAACCAAAAGGACGCATCTAAAATAAAAGAAAAAGTGATATAGATCGATTGATACATGGTTGATAGCTGTAATTAAATTAGAAGATTGAAGAGATAAACGGATAATAAAATGAAACAGATCGATTTTTATCCAGGCACAGTTGAAGAACCATATAGAATTTAAAGAACGACTCAGAATGATAACCAAATGTATAAATCTCATTACAACAAATATAAGTGTTATTTAAATGACAGTTTAAGATTACTCCAAGAGGTATAATTATGCTTGAGTAAATGATTTTCAATTTTATTATGTTTAACATAAAGTGTGCTTTATACTTAAAAACTTATACGAAACTTGTATCCTCAAACATAAAGAAAATAAATTTTTCAGGGTGAGATATTATCAATGCTAGTAGCTGCTCAAGAAAGGAGGAAGCCCCATTGTGTGTTGTTAAAATAATATTTTTAAATCTTCCTTTTACGTCCATTTTTGGCTTCGGGTGTTAAAATTTTTCAAATGGTTTCTTGAACGGGTCTAATGTTCCGGAAAGTATGTGTATTGAGGGGCGGGGGGGGGGGGGGGTGGTTGGGGGACCGGGGGTGGGTGGGGGGCGGAGNGGGTGGGGNGGGGGGTTGATTGGTAGACACGAGTTTAAGTGAGTGATTTTTAAATGAATCGCAGAGTTTGATATAAGCCACGCTCATGTTGAGATGAGTGCAACTTTACTTGGAAAAAGTTGTAAAAAGTTGAATTGTCTATCAGCACCATCTTCACAAATGATAAAGAAATCAGTCGAGCATTTGGGAAACACCCTGCACTTCGAAAAAGCAAATTATTTGTCATTAAGGGAGTCTGTAATTCACTCGTAGCCTAAGTCAATTGCTAAAATCTTCCATCAACTATTTACTCCCATCCAATCGAAAGCATTTCTCTCTAGTCTTTCAAAAACTACATTAAGTTCTTAATAATGAAAGTGGAGTTGTTGGGCCTAGCGCAGCATGGATTTAAAATAATGAATGAAAAAACGGGCTTAAGTGTGCAACTAGAACCAGCATTAAAACAGGCTGAAAGAGAAGAACTGCAGCCTTGGCAGAGGGAAGGCATGTTGCCGACTGTAACAGAATAATTATTTGGTGTAATCCCACAAAGTGGCGGCGGGGAAACTAGTTGGTCGTCCCCTGAGGGAGGCGATGTAAAAGTGGTTGTCTTTGAATAAGCTTTCCTGGATCTTTGGGGTTCATCAGGAAAATTAAGTATCAAACTCATCTAAATTATCCTTCTAAACCTTTGCAAGTTTTTGATGACTTTGGGTATTAATTTTCATTTGTTACGTATAATATTGGTCATAAATAACTATTGTAAAAAGCTGCGTTTTCAAAACTTGCATGGAAATATTAACTATTAATAAATTCAGCTAAAAGTGAAGATTCGTTTTAAAAAGCGGTACAGTATTAGCCAAGATGTGATTAAAACAAAAGAGACCAGCATGAAAAACAGCACTATCTGGCTGTTCTTATACAATAAAGAAAATAGCACCTGAGCCAGTCCGTCTGTTTGGGGCCACTGCGGTTACTGACCCCGGGGATAATAATACCGTCAGGCCCGCCTGGAGCAATCAGCGGCTGATACTGTGGGCCTGAGTAATAGGATCTACTATTTGTCTCAAATGGTCACTCCATTTTTATCTCGGCGGCCGGCTTAATGATGCCTCAATGAGCTATTTAGTGGAACTATGGGCTTGATCGTTTACCCTTTATTCTGACTTGATATAATTTTTCTCTCATAGTTTCACGAAGAATGAACAGCGCAAGCTATTAGGTTCTCTTATCGCATAATATGAAAAATCTTTTCTAAAGCTTGATCTTATCGTAGATCAAGTCAACGTAAAGTATTTTTGTCAGTAAAGTATTTTGAGTCAGCCCCCCCCCCCGGCCCCAAAAAAAACAACAAAAAAAACAACAAAATAAAAAAAATAAATTACTAAACCACATGATATTGCGAGGATCTACATTTTATATCTAATAATGTATATGCCATCTTTCTATATCCCAGGCTGTTATAAGTAAATAAAGGGGGGAGTATTGCCAAAGTCATTAATAAGCAATTAATCAATAGACCATTATAAAACTGCACAGCTCATCTTCTACTACTACTACTACTACTACTACTACTACTACTACTACTACTACTACTACTACTACTACTACTACTACTACTACTACTACTACTACTACTACTACTACTACTACTACTACTACTACTACTACTACTACTACTACTACTACTTCTGTTACGATTGCTTGTACTACTGTACTGTTTGTTACGATAAGATAATGCAAAGCTGTAATCTCAAATAATGATTATAACCGTTGGATTAACTTGTAGGCATATGGATTGAAAAGGGGAAAATGTCTGTGGTTTAATCCGCTGTCATCGAAAGTCATTTATAGATGTGAAACTATACTGAAGTTACAGTTAAATGAAAATTAGTTAAAGTTTTTATGTGATTAAAAAATTCTGTACTCCAAATATAAATTGAGAGATAAATCAGAACCAAAATGGACAGTTGATATTCGTGTGAAAACAAGTTATGCAATATGTTGTAAAAAAAAAAAAGAACAAAAAGTGGCGCTTGGATAAGTCAGTGGAGCATGAAAATTACATTTTACTTTATGCAACATTGTTTCTGTGAAAGCACAAGCTAGCCTTTTTTCTATGGGGGATGGAGAGCGTTGACAAATAACAACATGAACAAACTTTTAGCGTTTTCCTTGTCAATGCATACTTCCATTCCAGCCAATTTGATGCAGATTGATTTTGAGTTATACATGGCACAAATTCACTTCTTTTCCTTTTTGCCTTATTGATTTAGATTTGAAAGGATGCTAAACGAAGAGTGCAAAAAGATTAACGGAACATTTTCAAATAATCTAGAATATTTTCTTAATTTTTGAAATGATGAGAAGAAAGAAGGTCGGCGCATAAGTTATTTTTTTTTAAAATTTTGTACCAAGAAGCCTTTGATATTTTGTTCTGGTGTGCTTTGTCTATGTCTCAGTCTATGTTTTTTTGTCTTCTACTCTCTCTCTCTCTCTCTCTCTCTCTCTCTCTCTCTCTCTCTCTCTCTGTCTCTCTCTCTCTCTCTCTCTCTCTCTCTCTCTCTCTCTCTCTCTCTCTCTCTCTCTCTCTCTCTCTCTCTCTCCCTCTTCTCTGTTTCACTTTGTCTCTTTTCTTTCTGTACGTGTCTCTGTTTTTCTCTAGTATATAATCACACCTAATTAAGTCTCTCTTGTTATACATGTACCGTCATTTATCACCATTATTTTGTTTGGTGTGCTAGTTTAAGATTTCTAAGAGCTTGCTTTATGACTGCTAAGTCGCTCGTTAAGAACAACGACAAAGGAGAGTAGTTACACAATTTTATTATGTAAACCGAAGGTCCTCATTTGTCTGGTGAAGAAGTGAGAAGTCAGTTCAACCTGCACTTTACAAATCTATTCTAAGATCTTAGTGACCCAACTAGCTCCCACGTTTCAACACATTAAATGTTTCTGCCTTCTTCGTGCTAAATTGTATAAGCCGCTTATAATGTCTACGGATACACATGCTATTCTTTTAATTTTGAGCTATCCTACATCTTGATCTAAAAGCACGTTTTGAAAAGAGAATTTTTGGGCACACCCCCAAAACTCATAGTTTATTCTTAATGAATTAAAAAATAGAAAGGCAAGACTGGCTCAGCCTTTAACCAAACAATCAAGAATGGGGATTGTGTATTAAAATGTAAATATATATAAGTAACTGGGTGATCTGCCGATAATGCTACAGGAAATAAGCAGCGTTTTTCACGATTGCATTGCCACAGTCGCAATGCCTTGTATCATATGGGGTCATTCAATTTGAAGGCTATACTTTCTTGAACAGCTGCTTAAGGTACCGAACATATTTTAAAACGAAAGTTAAAAGGATGTGAACACAGTTTGATTAATTTAAAAATTAGTTAAGTATTGTAGTAAGCTTCGGTCGGATCAACCAAGGTTTAAGATCAGAGTAAAATATTAGATGATGATAACTTCGTACATTTTGAGCCATTTTTTTGTCGTATAACGAACTCCTCTCTTAGGATACAGTTATAGCCAATATTATTTCATTAATGGTATGTTAATATTAAATTAATATCCTCTTTTCTTCTTCTCATCAGCATCATCATCATCATCATCATCATCATCATCATCATCATCATCATCATCATCATCATCATCATCATCATCATCATCATCATCATCATCATCATCATCATCATCATCATCATCATCATCATCATCATCATCATCATCATCATCATCATCATCATCATCATCATCATCATCATCATTATCATCATCATCTTCCTAATTTTTCAACAACGTGTTCAAGAAACTCTTTCCTTTTTCTTTTCTGCTCCTGTTTCTTCTTTTCTTGTTATCTTTTTTTTCTTTCAAAGCTAGTTTTCTTGCAACCGTTTCTCGACGATGTTGTGATGCGACACCTTGTCAGTTATTCCTGGACCCTCAGCTGGTTCTTGCCGTCATGTGGCAGTGTCGGTAATGGCATTATAACCAAAATTGAATGTTTGCGGCCAGTAATAAAAGATCTAGAACGCGGTCACCCGCCAACTTTGGCAACAACGAATCCGCACTCAGGGGCCCATCGATTCTGCAACAACAAAGAATCCAGTTACATTTTTTTACACATATTCTTTTCAAAATTTCTCTCTAAATAATAATATATTTTCCTTGAAAGGAAAAACGCCCTCTCCTATTTTTTTAAATTATAAAACATTGCCCATCCTATTTTATGTTAACAAATATTTCTGCCTCAAGCAACAAGTAAAAGGTTAACGTAGTCCACACATCAAAGAAACTATTAAAAGACCCCTTAGAATTGAATACTCATCCTCCTTTAATCTTGTTTTATAAAGGAAGAAGATAAATCTTTTGACTTCTGAAGTACAACCCCATTTTGAAACCGATAACCTTCATCGATCATATAACGGAAACAGTGATATTTTTTTTAACTGCACATTTAATAATGCACCGAAGAAAGAAATACCAAACCCTGTACGCCCAATAGGGCTAAAGCGACGATGTCCTGTTGGTTTTTATTCTAAAATCCCATTGATTTTAGCTCAAGCCATCAAGCGCTGAACACCAGTTTTGTTTCCTTGATCCTGATTCTGTCTGAAAGTGATGTATCTGCTCACTCTACACCCTCCCTCTGTGTCTCCCTCTTGCCTCCTCGCTATCTCTACACTACCCGCCCCCCTCTCTCTCTATCTCTCTCTTTCTCTCTATCGCCCCCCCCCCTCTCTCCCTATTAATTGATATACAAAATTCCTAGACTAAGCTGACCTTTCATGATTATTGAGCGGGTTGTTTTAAGAAAAATGTAACTGTGCCGTTTTTATAAAACAATACCCCTAATCAAAGCAAGCTATGAGAAAAAAACAACAACACCAGTAATCTAGAAGAAAATGAGAGAAAAAAATAAGATAGAAGCAATCCTAAATGGATGAACAAACATTCTATTGTATTTATTGCGTTAAAATTATGCTTTACTAGACATGCAGTTGCGAATTGAGTTCATTTCTACCAATGAGATAGATGGATAGATAGATAGATAGATAGATAGATAGATAGATAGATAGATAGATAGATAAATATATAGACAGAGAGATAGATAGATACATAGATAGATAGCTAGAGAGAGATAGATAGAGAGAGAGAGAGAGGGAGAGAGAAAGAAAAAAAGCGATACCTGTCGTCTGTGCACAGTTATTTATGGCACAATAGTAATAAGTCAAATCACTCATAAGATATTTATTATAACAGGCAGGCCTGAACGTTGTACTCCGTCATAACTATTTGTCTTTTTTTTCTTTCTATTAACCAGTGTTTTTGTTTAATATAATTTGCGCTCGGCACTACGGAGCAATGCCAAGAATAGCCAGGTGAGCCAGGCCTTCTGCGGCATCGTCATCTGGATCCGCATAAAATACCACCACTAGCTTGCATCAATTTTCTTCTTTCGGTGCAAAATCTGCTACAATCTGTGACTCCGACTATCCACAGAGTGACTGTTTTTGTAATATCTAAAGGTGGCTGCTAAGAGGCTTCTTCGTCGCAGACAAAACGGCTCAATCATAGTTAGTAGGATTGTCTCCTCAAAGCTCGATTCTATCTTTGGTGTGGCACGCTTAATAAGGAACTAGTGTTAAACTTCCAATATTCTTTTGTCTTCTTTGAGATAGGCTGTGGCATATTTAAAAAAATATATCAAGTTTTAGAACCTTTTATTGCCGTCATTTTCATGAACGTCTTATATGATCGGGACATATCAATCGTCTTTATTTGATCCGATGACTTATAACCATTGTTTTAGAAACATGTAATGCATCTTATAAGAAGAACTTCTCTTTATTTCATGCGAAATTAACAAATAAAATTTTGCCTCTATGGTATTACTAATGTTCAAGAAGCCACTATGCTCAATAATATTATTTTGTTCAGTTTTAAGCTATTAACTGAGAATGTATGCAAATTTAGAAATATTGGTCGTCTCCTTGATTTTATCCACAATGGAATATATATTTCTATAAATTTTGCGACATGAGGTAACAGAAAAGCACTGATTTTAATTTAAGTATTCAACATTAATGTCTGCATATACACTTAACATCCACACTTGGTTTCAAAGTTTGCACACTAAAATTGAACTAATAATAATGGCCGCTGTGATTCTAATACTTCAAGTGACACATATGTGAAACAAGAGAATGATTTCTCAACCGAAATGCTTACATTTTAACAACTAGTCTGATTTAAATCACTTACAATGATCTGAAAAGTTTATGCAAATTACTTACAGCATGAAATGCATAATGTATCAACAATATTCGGTCTCTGGAGTAACATGGAAATAAAATATACCAAATTGAAGCCGAAATCTAATTTCAGACTATAGAGATTTAATTATAACTTTGGAAATAATCCAAATATTCAAGTTCTAATTTACATTACGGTATACGGCACTTTTTTGAAGAGAGAGAGAGAGAGAGAGAGAGAGAGAGAGAGAGAGAGAGAGAGAGAGAGAGAGAGAGAGAGAGAGA
>RQTK01000184.1:307574-338815 GCA_003991915.1 Elysia chlorotica
AAAAAAAGAGCACAACACTTAAGAGTACGCCTACTCGGTTGCCAGTGGCGGCTCGTGCCTTAAAAAAATAAGTCGGGCAAAGTGACAGTCTCACTATTCAAAAAAAAAGTATAATCAATATCTCATTCCGCGACTTGAATATAAAACACAATTAATTATATAAGATTACACATAATAATAATAATAATAAAAATAATAATAATAATAATTATAATTTTAATCATAATAATAGCAATAGTATTTATTAATTATAATAATGATAGTGGTAGTTGAAGAAGCAATTATCACAGCATATATGGTTGTTATAATTTATAAACCTAAGAGAAGCTGTATTAACACCGCCGGTGTACTTTTCGCTTAATCGCTTGTTAACTGATAATGCGGCAGGATGATTATAAATGCAGTATTGATTTTATACTAGCATATCGTAACTAACATCGTTGATTACATCAAATCAGTTAATCACCATGCTTAGTACATAACTGAGGTTTGTTTTGCAATTTTTGTCAAGGGTATTTTGTCAATTTCTACGTTGATATGTTTTTCTAGCATTCTGTATATGTAGCGCTACCCATGTTGAAATTAACCATTGTATTTTTTGTGAGTGATAATGTAGTATTCACACCCAGTGCACTCGCCCTGACAAGAGTAAACGGAAATTTGTAACCGTCTCAACCATTTTTATACAAAAAATAGTGGCCCTCAGCAATACTTTTCTCTATTTAATCGGGACTTTATGGTGATATCGCAAATCCAATTCCTAGCAATTAAATTTACCATAGTTTTAGAACAAAGTTAAAGACTTGATTGGCTAGATGCTCTTGCCAAGCTAAGGCGTAATCTTCCATTAACCAAGCGCTGACGTAGGCTAGTTTGTTCTGTAATTTATTTGCGTCACTGATTACGTGGGTTAAGATGGAAAAAAAATTCTTTGAGCTGTAAGTACAACGTCGCTGTAACTTACGACTCGTCATAACAATATGAGAATGAGAAGACTTACGACAAGTCGTAAGCTGCTGTGACTTTGTTCTTAAAACCCTTGTGTTTTCCGTATTACTTTTCAAACTCATCGTCTGCTTTCACAAGTGATTGCTTGCATCAAAGCGTAGATAAATAAAAGAAGCACATTTTTTTTTCAAGGTTTATCTATGAGCGTCTTCTATCAGTGGTGATGAAGAGAGGCGTGCCAAATACTCCCTTTCATGATGAACATCTTGGCCGATAATTACCCTAAGACGTATGAATGTGTGTTTACATAAGACGTGAACAAGCCGAGATTTAACCTTGTCTTCATCCTTTGTATGTTTTCTACTAGCCGTAGGTTGTAGAAACATGCCACCGAGCTTTTTTTTTATATGGTATGTTGCTTTGGACATAAGGAGGTGGTTTTAATGTATCACATTTTTCGTAAATATTTATTCAGTAGGCTGTTGTTTATTTTAAAAGAATCGTTTGAAGGAAATCAATGCTCTGTGCTTAAGTTGCCACGAATAACTTTTTTTTAGAATTTATAAGAGTTTTGCTGACATTGTTAAAATGTGCAGTATTATAAAAATTTGCAAATATTAACTGAGAAAACATGTCTCGAGAACACATTCGTTCCGAACAGTAGAGCACACACGCTCACACAAACTCTGGCATTGATCTTAAGAACAATATATGAAAAATAACTCAGAGGTCAGATAGACCTCACAACCGTCTTGTATCTTTTTATCCAAATTAGTTGTCACTTTTTTATCGCTAGATCTATTAGATGTAAAAATGTGTTTCCATTTGTTATCTAAAATTCTTTTAGATCGCCAAAAAATAACATGGTTTGACAGAGGATGTCAAGCTGATTTTGAAATAAGCGAAAACAAATACAACAGTTTGAGAGCTTGGAAAAGAATAGCCTTATATGATATATAGCGTAATTAAAGCTCGAATGACCTGTCAGTTTTAATTTTCTATTGAACAGAGTAATTAGAATCCAGGCTTCAACTCATGACAATGGGCTTCTAATAAATAAACGCAATCAAATCAGTATTGTCATAATCTATTCTCCTGATGTGATGTAATGGTCATTTGTGGTTAAACAACGGGATTAGCAGACAATTTCATTTCCTCAAAACTTTCATTGCATAATCGCCATTAACAAAAGACCTACAATTTTTTTCGCAGAGAAAGAGATGTTATCAATAACTGAATAGTTTTCGATTCCTTAACAGCTTTCAAAATTTCTAGTCCAATTTCAGACCGATTTCTTTAGATCTGAATAGCAGAGATGAGAGAGTATTTGGAAGAAGGGCAGCACCTGATATATCTGTATGTAAAAATGTCAAGGTTTTTGTGTCGTTTTTTTAAAATTACTGACCGGGTGAGTGTGAGGGTCGTAATCCACCCAAATGAATTGTACTAACACCTTTTTGGTTTGCTGTCTCTAAACAGCCATTTTTCTAGAATTCCTTATTGTAATACAGTCTCCATCATATTAACTATTATGACTGGTATGGAGTCCCAATAAAAAGTGAAAGACTGTGACTCTATGATTTATTAAATCCTCGACCGTGCGAAAATGCCAGAAAAAAAAATAAGCTTTTCAATGACTACAAGTAAGAATGCTCACCTCTTTTGCATACTAGCTTATTCTATAGAATGGCTACCTTGTTATTCAAGAGGTCGGACAGACATAACTGATTGACTTAAATGATTTCACTGGCTTATTCCTTAAGGTCCTTTATAATTATTTATGTCGCCGAAACATTCGAAACATATCCATGGATACTTCTAGTCTCTTGGCTGACTTGTTTTGTACCAGACCAGTAGTCGAAACGGAGGAATGTAAGCAAAAATAGGAAAATTGCTGATAATAATTCATCTTTAAACTCATTTTTTTCACCCAATCTGATATATAAATTAAGGAAGCAGCTAACAACTGCGAAAGGTTTTAGTGCGCCGTGGGTGAAACACACCCGCTAGATAACTCGGGCCGGAGATTGAGAACTTCTTCCTTGTGATCTTTTACTATATTGAATACAGATTTTCTTTCAAACGCTAATCTCGTAAGTAGACCGTTAGTCTAATACTTTGGAGGTCCTCAGTTCGAAAGCCACGATCAGTGACCATTGTATTTGTCCAATATCGTCCCCTACTGGCTTGGATGGTGTTAGGCTTAATATGACCAGCTGAGACAGGAGTCCAGATCTTATCGCACTTGTGTGTGGTAACACTTAATTTTGTCAGACGTTAGTCTTGAGAACCGTTCACAATGTACCCTATATAATGCAGCCGCTGGACGTTAAGCAACAAATCCAGCTCAACTAATTCTCGAAACATTTTTTACAAGGTATACTATTGATGAGCTTAAAGAACAGGGCAATTTTTACATTTGTAGGATTATAATACTCAGTATGTTGGCTCTGAGGTCAAAACTTTTACAGAGTGGGAGGAGATTTTGGGTAAAGAATTATTGTGAACTAGCCTTGCATCAGCATGTTGTAGCTGGCAAGTCAACTTTTCCTCAAGAGCAAGATCAATTCAACAGTTTCAGTATCAGCTACCCATTTCCGTAGAAAGTGCCGGCTGACGAGAAAAACATCAACACAATTTACTCACTAACAACAACGTTCTGGTTGATCAAACACCTGAACAGCAGGGCACTGTAATTTGGCTTCTGTTGTTTGCACAGCACGGCTCTAGATTTGGTGCAGTTATTGAACGGTTCCTGGAAACGGCTGGGTTGCCAGATTGTAGAACGGGCATAGGAAAAAAGACTACACTTATCACCGTGTCTTGGAATTCCTTTTTTTAAGGCTTATCGCTATTATCGAACTAATATTTCGAAGAATTACCCTTTTTTGTTTCTACAGGTTGTTAACAGATTGTTTTATTTCTCTATAGAAGGGTAAGCAGATCGGCCAGTGCGATTGCAATTGTTCATTTTTTAACATAAAACCAAGATCACGTTTATGTTTATTACTTTGAATCGGCTTTAAAGTATGACACGCCATGGCCTGTCTGAATTGGCCAATCCCCAAGAATATTATTTTTTTCATCGTAAATCTGTGGACTCAGCATCTATAGATATAATCTATAGATTTAGAAATGCGAAAAAGCGTTTGTAAAAACGGAAGACCTGCTTTATTTTCTGGCTACAAAGTTCACTTTTCCTAATTTACCTTTATTAAAAAAATGCAGAGCCTTCTGATTCTGGTCATAGATATAAATTGGAAAACATGTAGTCACCTAATTTTCCATAATGTAAAGGCTGGCCAATTACGCCACACGATTTCTCAAGGCCAGATCTTTGGGGCTCTCCTTGAACATAATTATTATGTTGAAGTAGGCTAAATGTGACCATATACGATCAATTATATCGCGCAATTGAATTGTCATTTGTCGGAATTGAAAATTAAATTGACTGTGTATGGGCGACAATGAAGACTTGTGCAGTTGCATTGAGTCAATAAAAATCATTTTGATGTTTTACTTCGCCAGTCTAACTGCTTGCGCCATTTAAGTGATCGTGTGTGGCGACCGACAATTAAATTGTGTAATAATCATTTCTCTTTTAGATTTCGTACCCTCAACATATTAGTAGAAAGGCAATTCATATCTTTACCCGTGAAGTGTGAGAAATACAGCAATCGGATAATGAAAAATGCAGCTTACGGCATATCGTTTAAAAAATTCCAGGAAAAGTGCCCAAACTATCCTTTACTTTTACTTTACTTTTCCGATCCAGCAGCCACTTGCGCCCTTCGACTTGATGACACGATGAAGAATTTGTATGTCCTTTATAGTTGGTCTTTTCCGCAGTATAATGTGTTTTCCAAGGTAGGATTGGACGGAAGAAGTTTTGTGCGGAGTTCCTGTAGTTTAGGACAATTGAATAACATATGTTCAACTGTTTCGTGTGTTTAGAGGAAGAGGGTGCAGAACGGTTCTTTTTGGGGTTGTAAACGATTGATGTATTAGTTGAGTGGAATATGCTGGGTTCTCAGCTAATATATTGTCGCCTGTTCTTGACGTTTCAGAAGGTTAATGTTGTCTTTTGGGTTGGGTGTCGGGGCATGTGTTTAAAGACAGATCTTCCAGTCTTTCTCAGAGTCCACTCATTTAGCCATTCCTCTTTCTTGTTGTTTCTTATAATCTGTTGGGCTGTAGTTATGGATGTTGGTTGAGTGTTTTGGGGGTATCTTGTTCCTTGTTCAGCTAGCATGTCTGCTCTTTCATTCCCTGGAATGTTTATATGCCCAAACTATAAAAGAGAAAATGTTTAAAAAAGACATATGCCTACAGAACACATATTCGAAAGGAACTAAAGAAAATGCTGGATTCAAATTATGAACCGAATTTCGTAGGCATCTGTTATTATTATTATTATTATTATTATTATTATTATTATTATTATTATTTCAGTGCGTTCATCGTCTTAAACGACTAAGACGTCGCCACAAGATCGTAAAGTACACCTTTTGCGAGGCAATAGAACTGACAAACTGCAGATCCTCAAACGTATTTCTAGAAGTTAAGAAGCGCAGTGTAACTGGTAATGCAGTATAACTGATTAAATAAAAAAACTCATTGTGGGATCTAACATCCATGCGCAAAACGTTTTTCATATCCCGTGGCTTATATTGTCTGAATTAAGGCAGTAGTTTAATCGTGTCCAAACTTTGAACGCTGTAAAAATCACTATTTTGACCAGATTACACGTTTTCGTATTAGTTTATATGCTGTGCTGTAGCAAGATAAATTGTCTCAGCGACTGCTAGAACAAAATCACACATCCTTTCTCGGCGGACTCTAAGGACAAAATGAACCTGATTTGTGCAAGAGAATTGTCAATTATATTGAGCCATGTGTGGGCGACATAAAATTGTGAATTTAGCATTGCGCAATATAATTGATCTTGTATGGACTTCTCTAGGTAAGACGATAAGACAGATTTGTAATGCGATGAATCAGGTCAGAACATTGAAAAATATTAGTGATCCACAACAAAATCTCAATATCTCGATAGCATATATCAAGATAGTCCTAGGCATACAAAAATAAGGAGTTAATTCTTATTTGCTGTAAGGGGGCGCCGCTTACAAGGATCTCATTGGGAACCTACGATAGGTTTAAAATAAGATGGAGCTTCGCCCCACCAGAGATTAAAGCCCTCATCAACTCAAAGGAAGATAAACATGAGAAGTATTTTGTATGGTCCATTGGTTACACTGCTTTCTCTTAAGAAATTTTAACGAGGGTTTAACAAAGTCGGATCATTATTTAATGTTGGAATCTGTTCATCTTCCATGTAATAATGTTTCTAAATATTTTTCTGCATTTATCGTTTAATATTACTTTAATATTCCCGGATCTGTTCGAAAACTTTAATTAGTGCATGCATGAGAACTGAAGAAATGTCTGAGATATAAAAATCCTGCTTTCATGAAAACGTAGATAACCAAAACTATTTTAATAATGTGTGAATCCAAATGTGATTTGTACAATATGAGGTATTTTACAATCCGAGCGAAAGACAAAAGCCTTAAAAGTGTGATTGAATTTGAAGTACGCTCTTTCTTCTTTTTATTTTGAACAGCAATAAAGGCCGTTGGACTACGACAATAGATGACTTCTAGTGTCTTTATTTACTTGATCTTGTCAAACACAATCTCATACTTTCGTTGTCTCCAACATAGAATCTCCCTTTCCTTGATTTTGGCCCAAATAGAAAGAATAAATGCATAACTCATGCTAGGGTTGTCCCTGTTACACGGGACTTCAGGCAGATCGATACGCGAAGAGCCAAGGTAGCAAATCAGAATGGAAAACGCCCCAGGGATTTTCAGACCTGGCAAAATAAATTCATATCCAGCGACCTCGTCTGGTAGAGGGAGAGAGAGGATTGACTGGCGACTACGTGTGGGCCCGTCTCTCTTAGATTAACTAAAAGTAAACCACTTATTTCATAATAAATAAATCTTTATTTTAAGAATAATCAAGCAAAGTCGTTAAAAACTGAAATTTTTGCTTTCTGAAGGTTATCCTCAGAATTTGTTTTTATTTTCTCTTCTTCTTTCTTTCCAAAGGATTCATGTTTGCCCTTATCCCATAATTGGTTCCATCATACTTTTTCCGTGTTCTATTACTTCAAAAAATCTTGAGGAGTTATATTTAATGAGGCCAGTTACCAAAATGTCTATACATATCGATCTAAATGTCGTTTTGCTAAAGGTTATTTGCTAATCATGGCGAATGAAAATAAGAAATGTAAAAAGGATTGTATGCGCGGTAGAGTCGTAGTGTCTATACAGTAGGCACACTGCTCGTTATTTAACAAGCGACAGTTTTTCGTTAATTGGCAGCTTGATAAATAATATCAAAGATTGCCTTTCTTTTTTACATTGTGGGTTCTAGTACAAATGTCTCTTTATTTGTTGTTGACTTAGTTTTATTCTCAAACTTTCAAAACCTAAGCACAAAGAGTATGAATGTTTAACATTAAGCAATACGTTGCATACCGCATTCGTTAATTATATTTGCTCAACACTGCATGCATATTTTTTACTTTTAAAGGCCCATTAAGGAAAGGCAGTGCTGCTTTGCAGGCGATTTTGGGTTGTTTTCCCAGAAACATAATGATATAATTGTTATGATCGCGCTACTTCGTTTTCAATAATTTGTTGTAGGCTTCTCCGTCCCTTTCGTCTATCACAGGATTAAACAGGATATCAGACGTGCCAATTAACCGCTATTTCTGTCAAACAACCGCCATCTTGTAAATTGCATCAACTTGGACTTGTATCTCTCTTTTTTGTCATACAGTCTTTTTACACTGGAAGGTTTCTCTCTAGCTCTTCATTGGATTCTTTAAAACAGAAAACCTTCATTTATAAGTAGAGAAGTAGAGAGGATTTCAAGGACAGTGTAAAAAAGCTATGCAATTTAATGGTGGTGATAATGATGTTAAAATGATGATGTTAATAACCAATTTCTTTTCGCTCTTTATGCGCATGTTTTAAATAACCTTTATAGCGGTATTATCCAACACCATCCAATTCTGAAACCGTGTTAGACTCAAACAGCACCTTATTGACCAGTCTGCCAGTAATACAAACTT
Source organism: Elysia chlorotica (assembly GCA_003991915.1). Taxonomy (NCBI): domain Eukaryota; kingdom Metazoa; phylum Mollusca; class Gastropoda; family Plakobranchidae; genus Elysia; species Elysia chlorotica. Next base: position 315,670 of record RQTK01000184.1, read on the forward strand.
CCATCGAGAAAGCTCTATTGATCAAGGGGTCGGCGACATGATGTCAGTTAATTAAATGGAGGGATACAGGGAAAGGTTAAGTGAAGACCACCCCCTCGGCCAAAGCCAGCCTGTCTGACCCTAATCTATGGACTCCCCTTTTGACAAACGAGCGTCGGTCAGGTCCGGACACAGATTATGTAATGGGCCCGGCTGATACCGCCATCTCAAATACATGCAATATGTTCACCCGTACCCCAACTCCGGATTGGTCATCTGATCGCAGTCTGGTAGCCAGAGCATCAGACCTGTCTCTGACTGTCTGTATCTGTGTCTCCCTGTCACTTTCCATGTCTCTGTCTGTTTATCTATCTATCTATCTATCTATCTATCTATCTATCTATCTATCTATCTATCTATCTATCTATCTATCTATCTACCTATCTATCTATCTATCTATCTATCTATCTATCTATCTATCTATCTATATAAATATCTATCTATCTATATAAATATCTATCTGTCTGTGTGTCTGCATGTCTCTGTGTTTCTGTCTTTGTCACGACCACCCTCTCTCCCACAAAATCTGTATCTCTATCACTCTCCCCCCTCACTCACTTTCTCTCTCTGTCTCTCTCTCTGTCTCTCTCTCTCTCTCTCTCTCTCTCTCTCTCTCTCTCAATCTAATAATCTTGTCACATGTGATTTCCATCAAATGAGCGAAGTTTTGGGGGCATGAGCCATGAGGTTTAAACGTAAACTTTTCGTAACGAACATTATTGTTTGTAATTCTTTGTCTTTGTAATTCGAAAAAAAAATATTTCGCCCCGTCCCCCTTTTTTGTACCCATCGCGTTCTATACCCCTGTATCCGTCCGGCTGTACATCTGCCTGTCTGTCTGTCTGTCTGTCTGTCTGCTTCTCGAATGCACCTATTAAAAAAAACGATAACTCCTTCTCGTTCCTTGTACATATGGGCTTATCTCAACGGATCAAACTTTTGTTTAGATGTCTATGAATGTCAAATGTCCATGTACTTGATTAATAGTTGAGAGCGAAATGCTTTCGATTCTCTGCTGACAAAATTAATGTAATAAAATTGTTTATCCCTTCGTCCATCAAAATGAAACTTCAGTAAGTTTTCTAAAGAGTTTTTAGAACTATTTAAATTATTATTCGCCCCCAAAAAGAAGTAACAATTTCAGACGAACTTCAAGGCTTTTTTTCTATCTATCTTTCTATTTATTTATCTATCTATCTATCTATCTATGAATCTATCTATCTATCTATCTATCTATCTATCTATCTATCTATCTATCTATCTATCTATCTATCTATCTATCTATCTATCTATCTATCTATCTATCTATCTTATCTACTTATCTATCGATCATCAATATATCTATCTATCTATCTAGCTGTGTATCTATTTATCTATCTAAGAATTTATATTTATTATAGTAATTCTTATAACAAACACAGGCTTCAATGTTACGAATGCTGGCTTATTCTTGAAGTTAAATGTCATTACCAAGATATGTCTGGGGCCTTGGAATTTAATTTACGACGGCCATCGGATTTCGATATTTTTTTTTCAATGGAAAATAATGAGGAGAAAAAGAAAAAAATCTCGACGCATTCGAAAAGTTCAAGCCAGTTTCTAGTTAGCGTTTGCAGTTCAAGGGTTTTACTGATGTATAATTATAAGAGCAGTTAATTTGTTTCCCTTTTTTTCTTTTACAAAATTGCGTAAATATCCAGAGCAGCAAATCCCAAAAATATAACCGAAAATGTGCGTGTTAAACATTTTCGTACATGTCTTTATAAGAAAACACCACATACACACAGACAACTAGTGGAGGATGTTGCTGTTTTTATAATTGTATAAATCATGTACAAGTAAAGGCTTAGAAACCTCTCTTCTGTGTATATTAAGAACTTTTTTTCTACAAATTGTTTCGAAAAAAATCTTTTAGAAAATAATACAACTAAATTAATTCTCGAAAGCAAAAGGGTAAAGAAGAGAATGCAAACTGTTGTTTTGTTGTTGTTGTTTTTGTTTTGTTTTTTTTATGGATTTTTTTCCTTGATTTGTCGAATTTCACAAAACCTCTTGAATCATATCCCTTTCATAGATTAAACTAGTGAAAAATACATGTTCATCGCTTGTATTTGGTGACGGTACCGTGTCCAGTATTATCCACCAGTTTTTTCTAATCTTCTATATTTATTCAGACATTTTTATTTTAGTTCATAGCGGTTTATAAACTGTGAAAAATCTGTATAAAAATGAAGAAAAAAAAATACACCCTTGCATTGCGAATAGGAGAGAGACGAAAACAAACAAATAGAGCAGCCCTAGGGGAAAGAACAAAACAAATTTGACAGAAAGGATAAAACATAAAGATACGAAAGTAAGTAGATAAAGAAAACCAAGGTCCAACGTTTTATAACCAAAGGGTGAGTTTTGTTGGATAATAATAGACTTCATCATAAGTTTTTAATAGATACACTTTGCACCTCAATAACCATTTCCTCCTTATTTGCTCTGATTTGCAATAACTAATCAGAAAATATATAGAAGGAAATTTACTTTACTTGGGCTTAATTCTAGAGTAAAAAATAACAAACAAGGCGGAACTGATGGGGTACCCGAAACGAACCTCCCCAGTGTAGACCGAGGTCTCCGCGAGCAAACACCGCGGGTAATGGTGTAGGTGATCAATCCCACACGCGCTCCTGCTCCTGGAGTGTGTCTTCATGCTGCCAAAACCTACATAAATAACAACCAGTCCGACAATTTACAAAGTTAAGATGTTTTTTTCATTGCGAATTACACAAACGTACAAAACAACAAGGAACGGACCATTGTTAATGCAAGAATGAACCGTAGGCGTGAGCTGTATTGAAACAATATGGTTCACAGTACAATAAAGCGGCAAAATGATTATAAGAAAAGATTCGGAAGATTCGGACTGGGTGTAAACCGCCAAGAACTTTTCCACGGCGGCTAAATATGGTGTGTTAACACCGCTCCAAGGCAGCGCAAGATGCGACGATGGGATTATACTTGTCTATATTAACTTGGAAGCACCGGCATTCCTTATCACATGTGTTGTTAAAAAAACTACATAAGACTTTAAGAGAAAGTACCATATCATGGAACTAAGGATACGTTGGCTTCTTTATAAAAATGTTTAGACTACAATTTGTCGCTCCCCCTTTCAATCAACCATTACAACCTTTATTCAATAAATTAAAGAAAAATACCTTGATTTCTTTTTTAATTTCCACGTTTTTTCAGTGAAGACATAAATAAAATATGATGAAACAAATTTCCGTGGAAACAAACAGGAAATATACACCGTGAACTGCAGGTCAATAAGTCATAGCCTACCTTTTGCCTTCGCGTCGCGACATGTTTTTTTCATGTCAACCTTGTTATACAGCCTTTTAGTTCGGCGAGAATTGAGGAGAGCAAAGTGCCGAGTATCGAACAAGCCCACGGTTTCTCTGCCTCCAGGCCTACCTGTGTGGTATTGTTTATGATTGTGATGCGTATCAGTCCAGCCCGCCACGTGTGTGCGCGCGTGTGCGTGTACTTGCGCTGGTCTTTCCTTTTTTACTTCTAATCTTGTTTTCATATTTTCCTTCACACTTTCTTCTCTTCCTACCGCTCCCCTCTGTGTCTGTGTGTCTGTCCGTTTGTCTGTCTATCTCTGTCTTTATGAGTCTGTCTCTGTCTCTGTCTCTGTCTCTCTGTCTGTCTCTCTCTCTGTCTGTCTCTCTCTCTCTCTCTCTCTCTCTCTCTCTCTCTCTCTCTAACACACAAACACACATTATTTTAACTGTCTCTCATTTCAGTACGTATCTATTTGAATCCATATCTCTCCCTGTTTCTCTGTCCGTATGTCTGTTTTTCTCCTCTGCCTCTGTGTGATCTATCTATGCATCTATCTATCTATCCATCTATCTATCTATCTATCTATCTATCTATCTATCTATCTATCTATCTATCTATCTATCTATCTATCTATCTATCTATCTATCTATCTATCTATCTATCTATCTCTGAGGCAAAGCCCTATCGTTAAATTCCTTTATATCTGTTGGTCTGCCTGTCTGCCTTTTTATCTACTGTCTGCTTTTTAAAAATTTATCTTTCTATTAAAATTGTATCTTTTTTTCATTCATGTTTTATGTTCGTACTAGAAAAAGGCTTAATACTGCTTATACGGTTTCTATGTAAAATAGTACTTGATGACTCTTTCGTCTTCCATTTTTCAAATGTTTAATCATGCATTATCTCTACACATTTCCAGTCGCCCTGCGCCTTTACTGATCATTGAACTTAAATGTATTGAATGCTTCAAAGGTTGTATAGCCATCCTACATGCTTTTCTTTCTCCAAATTACAATTTTGTGCACATTCCGTACCTATATTTTTGCTTTTTAGAACTGCTCTTGTGATTTACTACTAGTACATTTTTTATAATATCTTTGCACTGTAATATTCTAAGCAGACCAACTCACACCGCTTGATCTTCATGTAACGTTTTTCGATGTCTTTGCACTGCCTAGTGTCTGGAAGCCAGGTTCAGGACACACTTATTACAGACCTATTTATTATTTAGGAGCACAATAACATTGTCCTTCGAAGAATGTTTATTGTTTGAATCAGATAAGACGGATCGAAATACTTAAAGTCCTAACTGGAAAAATGGCAAGGTGTTCATGCCCCACCAGTGCAAAAGAATTACTTGACCAAAAAAGGCTGGTGCGGAAACAGAATGAATAATTATACAGACCTCACAATACAACTGTCTAATTTTTATTTGTTTTTATAACGGCATTTTCGGAGCATTGTGCATTACAATTTTTTTCTGTCAAGTTTTCATTTGATTTGAACCAGTTGGGGGATGCGGTAGCCTTGGGGTGGAACACCAGCTTCCAACGCAGGCGTCCGTGGTTCGAGCCCTGGCGATGTCGCCCCCTACTGGTTGGGTCCGTGTCAGTTTAATGTGAGCGGCTAAGATAGGATTCAATGTATCCCCGCCCTGTCTCGTGTGTGGCAGCACAAAAAAATGTCAGACGCCAGTCTTGGAGTCCGTACACAATATAGCCTATATAGTGCTTATGAGGGACGTTAAAAATGTAGCGTTTATTATTATTATTATTATTATTATTATTATTATTATTATTCTTTGTTACAGAGATGAAATTTACTTCATTGTGACGCGTCATGCCACCAGTTTCCTCCTAGTAGTTGTTTTTTTCCTTAACAGTATTGTGGTGACACGTATTCATTTCCTAGACATCTTGCGCTTTTAAATTTTTTTTGTTTCTTTCCATGTATCACGGAACAAAGAGATAACAAAGGAGTGCGGATATTAACTAAAATATCAATATAGTGTGATAATAATTATAGGGATATTGCATCACTCCCATCTTTTCATACATATCGTAATTTTACGTTTTAAACAATGTTAATGCTACTAGGAAACATAGCTTATTATAGAGCTATTATAACCACCCCTGCTACAACCAGTATCACCCTTACGGTTACTAACAAATCTGTTAATATCAGGACTCCATTGTTATCTCTTTCTTCCGCGACACATGAACAGTTAATAATTATGTAACAGAAAATTAGATAAAATCAGCATCGCCACCGGGCTCGCCATACTTAGTGGTAAAATGCAAAGTATGTTTTTTTTTAATTATAAAGATCTACAAATGGGACGTCTCGATTCTTTTCTAATCTCAGAATCGCTAGTGGCCTTCGCCACAAAACAAACAATTGAGCTAGGCTACCGCTCGGATCATTCAGTTATCACAATAATTATTACTAGGCTTCAAGCAAGCGCCAAAAGGGAAAACATTTTGGAAATTCATTAACTCTTTACTCCAAGATTAGGAATTATTATATAGTTAAGAACACGCTATCGGATGCTTATATCTAATACGCAGCTACACTTTACAATCTTGACAACATTAAGAATATCCCAAGTGGTTTGTTGCACTCCACGATAAAGTCAGTGTTCTTTTGGGAAATGCTACTATTAGAGATACGTCCAAAAACAATAATTAGAGCTTCCATTCTAAATAAGATTTTAGTAAATTAAACCTCGAGCTGTCATTGAAAAATTTGAGTGAGGAGGGGGTTGGAAAAGTCGCAAGGCGTTTTACGCTCGTAATAAGAGCTAAAGCTCGCTGGATACACCAGAGAGATAAAAAAGCAACTAAATATTTCTGCAATTTAGAAAAAGATACCTTACATATAAGAAAATAATTAATGTGAATTCTTTTATTGTCCTGTCATCATCACCATCTTCATCATCATATATATTTCCTTTTTTACAACTATTGCAGCTGTAAACACCTATGAGTTGCTTGCTCCATCATATTATTACCTAACGAATTGTTCGTTGAGTTTTTGTGTTTCATTGGTTAAAACATCTTGTTAAGTAAAATTGACTGTTATATACACTATGTGGTTTATGAACACTTAACAGCTTCATTAACGTTAGCACTATTATTCTCGTTATAGATGCTAGGTGTTTGTTTATCTGTGTTTGTTCGTTTTCGTTTTTTGTTTTTTGTATAATTTTTTTTTGCTGTTTGTTTTTTCTTGTTATTGTTGCAGATATCTTCTTTTTGTCCACTATAACCTCGGTGATTTGCTGATACTTTACGTATCTCTATCAATACGACCTTCACTATTAGTATTGTTATGAAAATGTGTTTCTATTATTAATGATTATTTTATATATACCAGCCATGTGTATCTATTCCATGTGTTATTGTAAAAAAATCAAACTAAAAATCTTTAAAAAATAAAGTTAAAATCGCTAATTATTATGTAAATCTCAATCGCAGTAGTGTCAACACCAGCGTGTGTCCTGGCTGCTGTGACCGGCAGGACTGTGTTTGGTTCTTTGGATTAGCATCAAAGTACAGTGCGAATTCTGTGTCATTTATCAACCGCGGTATGATCACCCCTTAGTCAATGTAATGATTTTATAGTATTAAACAGGGTGTGTGTATCAAAATTGATTGAATTTGCTGTAAAAGTAAATGATAGATTTAGAAACACTTAGTCTTACACACCAAAGCTAAATATTGCATTGCAATCTCACTTTCTTTGTTTTATCCTCGACTTACATTTTTTCCGACTTTGATAAAAGTGGTTGATATAATTATATAGATGGCTTTTTGTTCGAAAGCGTCTTTTTCGTTTTGTTTATGTTGATTTTCCGTCTAATCATGATGAAATAATTATGTGGTTTTGTGTGGCAAACAGTGTGCGACTCATTATCCATTGGAATAAACAAAAAAGATTTCATTATTATAATTTTTTTACCCACACATTTTTATTGTATCACGCAATGTCGGAAACTTCAAACTATCCAACAGGCATTGTTACGAAATGGAGTGAAAAATAATGAGATTCAAAGATGCTGATTGTGTATATTGGGCCGTGGAATACTGCTGAGCAGCCATAATTATTGATTCATGATTGGACAGTTGTCATCACTTCCCACACTCGTGACAATCCGCTCCATCTTGCGCTCCATTTTCCTCTATCGGTTTCATCGATTGACTTCTCTGCATCAAATTCTTTTCGACATCTTTTTGTTTGTTTTTCTTTATATCTACTCTCTCTCTCTCTCTCTCTCTCTCTCTCTCTCTCTCTCTCTCTCTTTCTTTCTTTTGTCTCTCTCTATTTATTTACTCTCTGTACCTCTCTTTCTTGGCCTCAATGCTTCTCGCCCCATTTTGCTCCTTATTTTTTCTCGGCCTCACTCCTTTTTCTGGCACCTGCAATATTTAAAATCAAAAACTTCAAAAGAGATCCATAAGCTCATTGTCATAGTTTTGGGCATTTGGGTTTTACATTTTAGATGAATTTGGATACGGTATTCCATTGTTAGGAAAAAACAGTGTTTCATATTTTTCTTTTCCTAACAATTTTAAAAGAATAGCTTTATTTCAAGAGGTTACAGAGCTCATAATTACGCCGAGCTTTGATTTTTATGGATCACCACAACCCTCCGCACGCTGCTGGAGAGACGGAGAGGATATTAAGTATAGACTCTGAACTGAAATAACGTGCCGCCGATACTGCAATTTTTGTTTCACAAGAGCGTCCGGGATGTTTATGATGCTTTGAGGGGTAAGAGGGAGGGACCATTTAGCCTCTCGGGTTACATAGATGGGAGAATGGCGTGAGGCGTACCCCCTCCCCCTCCCGTGGCTCAAGTCCTCACGATGAGCACCCGTTGTCTGGCCACAGGCCACAGGGGTGTCTGCCTCCCGTCTGGGCCGCTGTTTTGCTTCCTGAGTAGGATGGAGACGCCCAGATGATCATATTAACCGTCTCTTGTTCCAAGAAGCACTTGACGATATTTGTCTTTCTCTACCCTTTGAAAGTTGTAATCCTTTTTGGTTCGTTCTAAACTTGAACATTGATGTTTAGAATCCTTTTTGCAAAAGCATTGATACTACAGTTTCTATGCCTGCTCGCGCACGTGTTTAGGACAAAAAGTGTGGTGAAATCGTGATCTAGAGTTTTGTGAGTTTTCTTTCCTCCACTGACTCTTTCGATGTGAGTGTTGATACAATCACAGCGACTACTGTAAGAGCGAGTGTGTCTTTTTCTGCGCGTGGGAAGTGGAAACTTTTCATCTAATGTTGCCATTAATTTTTTATGATAGAACGCGGGTATAAACAATACCCTTAGATGTTTGCTGTAATGTGCCGCATCTTTGTTATTATTTATTGTGTAATAAACCTAGACAAAATGAAACAAAAAGGTAATTTGACCCAGTGCATGTTGTTCACTCAATAGGCTATTCTTACATTTCAAAAATGCCATTTTGCAAGTTGTTATGAAATCACATAAAAAGTATAAAATCAAAATCTAATCACATGACGGGATGATTCGGTGGTATACCATTGTCTGTCATTATCATTGTTGCGCCATAATAACTCTCATCTTGCTCAAAACAAGTCCCGGTACATGGCTGTACCGAGAGATATGTGTATGTATGATGCATTACCGTAATAACAGCGCGCTTTCACTAGCATTTAAGGAAAGAGAGACCTCTTGGTTTGCACAAACTTGCCATAAAACATAAACCATAGTCATTACCTCTGTAGAAAATACATGCAAAGTCTGCCTCACCCCCCCCCCCTCTCTCTCTCTCTCTCTCTCTCTCTCTCTCTCTCTCTCTCTCTCTCTCTTATAATCTCAAGACAAGGCGTATTTTGAGGTCAACTTCATATAATTTAATTTTTTACATTATACTAAAGAATGCAAAGACTAAAAAAGTGTTTATTTTAATACAATATAAGATAATCTCATTACAGTCTCTCCCTTTTTATAGCTTACGTTAAACAGAAAAAAAAATTAAAATAACAACCATGACTTCTTCACGATTGTTCATAGCTTCCTGTCAGATCTTTCGACTTGTTCCCCTATGAGTTGATTGCGGTCGTTGAGTTGGCACATATAGTTTCCAGGGGTATCAGCTCCATAACTTATTTACCCAGGGGAAGTGTGATGATCGATAAACATTACCAGAGGAATACCCATGTTCCCGCCATGTCGCGGAGCCGCTCACTCGCTGCCGATCGCAGATCCCACTGATTATCTGGCCATTGCTGGGATAACGCGAGCCCTCTTTATTATAGCTGGGCGACAATTTCGACCATTACTTTATGTTAGGTGTTTTTACTTAACGCAACATCCGATTTATAATTCATACTATCAAGGTATAAACAGAGGATAGCTGATGTACTGACAAACATATTGAGCATGTTTATTTCCCATGGCACTAATGTACACATTATAGAATAATTACATTGTAAATTTATAGTTTTAATACGTACTTAAATTTTGCTGTGGGTGCGATATGGTTACATCAACACCATACAAATAAGAATTTCTAGTAGCATGTAAATATTGAAGTCAAAATTATACGAATTTCGCGGCTATGATGCACGGAGAATTAATTAACAATAATCACGGGGTTTTTCGCATCACCTTTGAAACATTTATTAAGTTTGATTTAACATTGAATTGTTATTTAGAAAAAAACACTTTGTTAACTTGAAATTTGTAAACGCAGGCAGCAGTTGTTATGAAAATATTGCAGCGTTATGAATCTATCGGAAAATAACTAATGAGTCGAAAGCAGATAAGCTTACAAAACATTAACTCTTTGAGCCAATATGCTCCTTCCTTATGCAAAGCCATTCGTAATTCAAGCTTAACCTCTTTGTTGTTACATGAGATATGCTAAAGTAAAAATTCAACGAAGGAGGCACAGCAAATAAAAGTATCAAATCCAAAGCTTCAATTGCAAAAGAAACTTTTAAAGTTGTTTGACTGAAAAAACGCGCAACATGAGCGCTAACCTTCCACCGGCTCACGCGCCTCTCTGTCCCTCGTGAGGCTAGGACAGTAGTCTACTGTTTACTGAACAGATCCTGGCCAGCTGATGAAATTGGTCTGGAGGCAGCAGCCCCTCAGCCCCTGGCGTGAGCCACTCAAACTCCACGCGGCAAACGGTCATTACATTAAGCTAGAAGGCTCCGGACGAATTTCGGAAAGTCCAGCATTAAAAGTACAAAAAAAAGTTGTTGAGAGCAAAAAAGCGGTAAAAGACTATTACATGTTTGCATCGATCGTGTTTACATTCTTTTCTTTCTATTTATTTGGTCGTCTCTCTCCCTCCCTGTCTCTCCACCTCTCTCTCTCTCTCTCTCTCTCTCTCTCTCTCTCTCTCTCTCTCTCTTCCCCTCTGTCTACCCCATTTCTCTCACTCACACTTTTTCTTCTCTCATTCTCTTTCCTCCACTTTCTCCCTCTCCCCTCTCTCTCTCTCTCTCTCTCTTTCTGTCTCTCTTTCTCTCTCTCCTTCTTGTCGTATGTAATTTATCCATTTATCAGATTTTTGTCATTCTCTCCCACGTTTTAAGTCTATAATTGTATCAGCCTTTGTGCCTAATCTAATTTGCTAACCATTTCTATTGGTCTTTGTCCTTTTGTTTTATTTCTCCCACTCGTTCTATGAGTCTGTCGGTCTGTCTGTCGATATGTTTAACCCCCCCCCCCACGCTGTTTCTCCATGTCTTTCAGTGTCTCTTTCTGTCTATATGTCTTTGTCTGTCTGTCCGTCTTTTTGTCTGTCTGCCTGACTATTTCCATGTTTGTCTATCTTTATCTACCTTCTTCATTGCCTCTCTCAGAAGTCGGCACTCGTATTAAAATTTGTCCTGTACAGTATAGGGTAAAATGATCAGAAACCTTACATGATTAGTTTGATTTCTTTGTTTTTGAAGTTGGCACAATAATCTACATGACGGCGGAAAGACTTTAAGGTCAATGTAATATGTAGGTGTAAACTTTTATCAATCTTTACATTTACAACGAATTAAGCAAACCATTTACAAAATATTCAAAGTCACTGTAATTTTTATAATGCAAACGTAAATAGTTTCGGCAACCGATTGTTTATGTCGATTCCGATTAAGGCTATATGAGAAATTAATCCTGTTCTTCTTCACACTCCAATAGAAAAAATCCTTAAACACCGAAAAGTGTCTCTGGGGCTGTTTGTCTGAACTAGATTTAGTGCGTATCGATCTGATCTTAACAGATATTTTTTGGAGCCCATCCACTCTGTGGGTCATTTTTAAGCCTGTGACTGCTGATCCATTGCCGAAAACACAGTGCAAAACATAAGGCGTATTACCCCGGGCCCACACACGAGCTCTCATTCGGCTAACAGAGAGAGCAGGAGGAGAGGGTGAGCAGGCCGGAGACATCTTCACAGTGTTTATTTGCTCCCTTGTGACTGGATTGATCTCTATTCTCGGGCTGTCGCACTGGAAATAGTTGAAATAGTTACAGTGGTTAAATAGTAATGTGCTGATGTATAGAGCCTGGACTTAAGTACTGTTCTAACCTGACAGTGATTCCTAGTCATTGATTACTAGTGTAATCTGTGTTTTGTGATGTGGCATTATGTGCTGATTTTTGTTTCTCAAAGAAAAATCACGATAACCGAAGGTTTGAATAAAGCGATTAGCGTAAAAGTGAAATTGACATGGGTGTTAATAGAGCGCTATAATTATACCTTTTTAAAAAGATAATCGTTTAAGGTCTATTTGTTGTAGCTGTAACTAGATTTGGTACAATGAATAAAAAAAATTGAAAAAAAAAATGAACGATAGACTATTTCAAAGTACTCTTAATATTCATAATTATGTTATCAATCAAGTAAATCCGCATCTTTAAAAACGAGTGAGTAACTAGGGGCCTACATGTACTCAGCTTGTAACAATCTCTGTGCGCTGAGATCACGTTTGTCGAGTATTAAGCGATCGACACTGTGAACTTGGGTCCATGAAGGAGTGGCGTGCAAGAAGTTTCCCAGCTGTGCAACAGTGTAGACTTTGGATGTACTCGGCCAGTGTTTGCCCCAAACAGCGTGCGTGTTATCAATGAACTAGGGGCTCAATCAATTTACCTAAGGCTGCCACGACCGTAAAGTGATCGATAACTACCATTAGATGTGAGCGTACAATATAATACCCAGGCTTTTTCCCGCTTGCTTGCTCTTTTTCAAAATTCGCAACATAAAGTTTTCCATGTTTATTTGTCCACCAATTTGAACGCCTTCCTATATAGGCCTACAAATGATTACATGAAAATACCCTAGTGGATTTTTCCTCTTACAGTGTGGTCACTGGAGTTGCCCAGTTTATAATTTCTCTGTAGTGATTTCATTTTTCATTATACTTTAACTACAATGATCTTTTACATGAACTGTTATTATTTTACACAACCTAACTTCAAACTACAAGAAAAGGGTGAAATTATACGGAATACTCATTGAGAATGGAACAACTTGTTGAACAAGGCGTATAGTCTATTTAAGGTTTCTACTTATTTTTTTTAATTATAAAAAGCCCATTATACATTAAGTGTTAAAATAACTATTGTAAGTTGATCCATCTAATGCAAACTTGATTTTTTAGATAAAATTGTATATAGTATGTGCACAATTAATGACCTTTTTGTTACATGTAAAGCTCGGAAAATGTTTACATAAAAAGTGACCATCGGGATATTAATAAAATATTTCAACACTGTGGTAGCTATAAAGAAACCTTGTGTAGATTTTCTATCATGGTGACGACAAAAATAGCACGTTACCAAGTGTTCCCTTTGTAGAATGAAATGAAACATATTTGAAACAAACAATTGGGCTGCATTATAGCACTATGACCTTTAAAGATCATGTGAACAGGCTAAAAATTCACGGTTCTCTTTTTTGTTTGGCCTTTTAAAAATCATTCCTCTGTGGCAGATTCACTGTTGATAAGTAGCCGCTTCTTCATTGACCTTCCAGGGAAATCAATATTCCTGGAAATAGAAGCACAGACAAGCCTTCAGGACCTTCCGGGGGACTACAGGGAAGAGAGGGATAGAGAGAGAGAGAGGAAGTGAAGACAGAGATAGACAGACAAAAGGACAGATAAACAGACATACATACACATAGACAGACAGGTAAACAGACAAGCAGACATACAGAACGATAAAGAGGGACAGAGAGAGAGAGAGAGAGAGAGAGAGAGAGAGAGAGGGAGAGAGAGAAAATACAGAGAGAGACAGAGAGAGACAGAGAGAGAGACAGAGAGACAGAGAGAGCGAGAGAGAGAGAGAGAGAGACAGAGAGAGATAGAGAGACAGAGAGAGAGAGACAGACAGACAGACAAACAGACAGAAATACCGATAGACAGAGGGACAGAGAGACAGACAGACAGATAGATCCAGAGAGACAGAGAAAACTGTCCAATTTACACAGCATTTTTTTCATGGACCGCCGCTCGCCTCAATTTTTAGAGACAAGTTTTTTTTAGAACTTGCTTCATATTAAATGTTTTCTATCGAATGTAGTTGTTTTATGTACAAATGTACTACTTTCCCGGAAAATATGTAACTACTACTATATATCGCAAGGCACCCAAAAAAAGGTATAGTGCAACTCTAAGAATACAAAACGATACAAACGCGTAAGCTTTGGGCTGAAGCCTTCATCAGACGAAAAAAACTATGACTAAGACAGACTGACAAACAGACAGAAATACCGATAGACAGAGGGACAGAGAGACAGACAGACAGATAGATCCAGAGAGACAGAGAAAACTGTCCAATTTACACAGCATTTTTTTCATGGACCGCCGCTCGCCTCAATTTTTAGAGACGACAATAGCAGCATACGTGCTAACTTATCTCCAGTTCCCAGTGCTTCGACAGCGAGTAAAAAAATATCCGGATGTTATGCAATACAATCACACTGTCGTTTCACTTCTTGAATGTTGTAATATTTTCCCTTGTATAATTCTTGCCAGCTGTGATATCGCTCGTGCTTATCAGCTATGTTATCGAAAATGAAAAAAAAATGCAAATTTTTTCTAATAATACCACTTGCTCTGGAAGATAGATTGTGGTACGTTATACATTAATAATCACGATTTACACGTTAAAAGCGCAATGCACTAATCTGACTGTCACCAACACCCTCATTACGGCATACTCGTCTATTTTGAGAGTCTAATTCAAAGATGGAGAAGGGATTTGAAATGGGCGAAAATAGCCTTTATTAATCTACTAAACCCTTTTTTGCTTCAGTTTCTTTAATTATATTTTTTGTAGATATTTTTCATTTTCTGCGTCTCTTCCTCTCTGGCTCTCTGTCTCTCTTTCTATCTATCTATCTATCTATCTATCTATCTATCTATCTATCTATCTATCTATCTATCTATCTATCTATCTATCTATCTATCTATCTATCTATCTATCTATCTATCTATCTATCTATCTATCTATCTATCTGTTAACCTACGTGATTCATCATGAAAGAAACAGCTGACGTTATTTCAAGCAAAATGCTAGGATGAAAGTACATCAACGAGTATACCTATAAAATGGCCAAGGGTAGATCAATACTATGGGATGGTCGCACCTGTCTCGATATTGACAGTTCGGCCCAGATTTCTACCTCTGCAGGGAGCTGTTTATTACAGCTTGAAATCTGAAAACCTGGTTCGAATAATTAAATAACAAACATGTTCTGACTTATATATTTACATGTTAGATTACACCAAACCGTAAAACATAATTTTGTGGTTGGTTAATCTGAAGTATGCCATAATTTGTATAGTGACTTAGAGATTCGCCGAATGCGTTAAAATGGCACAATTAAACGGGTTGATTTAATCACGCAAATGAAAGCGCACTAAGCATTATGTAGCTGTCTTTTTATTATTGGTTTACTATCTTTCCTTCTTTAATCCCTCTGCTATTTCTTGCTGCCTGTCTTTTTGTGCGTGAGTCTCGGTATGACTGTCTCTCTATGTCTCTTTTTGTCTGTCTGTCTGTCTGTCTGTCTGTCTGTCTGTCTGTCTGTCTGTTTCTCTCTCTCTCTCTCTCTCTCTCTCTCTCTCTCTCTCTCTCTCTCTCTCTTTCTGTGCCTTTACATTTAAGAGATAAAAAGAGATATACAAAAAGTACATTTTTTCAATGTAGTCATAGTTTTTTTCGTATGATGAAGGCTTGAGGTCTTGCATGGAATAACCAAAATAATGGAAGTTAACGATCTTGTGTTTCCATTGTATTATGGAAATCATCGGCTAGCACGTAAAGCGCTCTGTCTGTCTGTCTGTCTGTCTGTCTGTTTGTCTGTCTGTCTGCCTGTCTGTTTCTCTCTCTCTCTCCCTCTCTCTCTCTCTCTCACTCTCTCTCTCTTTTTCTCCTAACCTTAACTTCTTTATTCGATACGATATTTTATTCTGTCCCTGACTAGCTCAGAGCCTCATATGCTCTATGACTCTCTTTCCAGTTTTTTGTTTGTTTGCTTTTTACTTCCCCCTTTCTTCATTTCTTGCTTAGTTGTGTATTATCACTATCATTGTCAACTGGCTACCTTGGCAGGTTTCTTCACCCTCTAGGTTTTATGTGTTTCCACTAACTTGATTATATTTCTTTCGTTTTGTTGTTTCCCCACGTTTTGTCGAACTTTCTCCCCCTCTCTACGGCTCGCTCACTTTCTGACGGACTCTTCTGTCTGTCCTTCTGACTCTCTGTCTGTTTATCTCTCTGACTTTATGTCTATTTGCCTGACTGTCTGTTCTCTCTCTCTATCACTATCTCTTTGTCCCCCCCCCCCCTCTCTCGCTCTCCCCCACCCCTCTCTATTTTTATCTGTCTCAACATATCTCTGATGTAACAACCTTTTTTTCTCACCCTCTTTCCACGGTCAATGTGTTTGCGTCTTTTTCTATTTTTCTTCCTTGCCATGTTCATAATCATTGATAAAATCAAGGAACAATTTCGCTGCCGATCATTAACGAATGATCGGTATAAAATTATTCATTGATTATGTTCAAGATCGCATATCTGTACATTGATCTGTAGTTTGTGCTTGAAGCGTTACACAATGCACTAATTTTGTTCTCTCTATAACACAGATGCAGCAAACATGTGAGAAAGCATTGCGCTACTCGCACCATTAAAACATTATATAACTAATGTCTTTATCATTGAAGTATATAACATACATAGCTTATAGAAGATTGTCATAAAAGAGTGCTTTGTGTCTGCACGTATGGTGGAGTTGATACTGTTAAGTCTAGAACTGGAAGCGTGGAAACTACTATGCCCTCCGTGTTTTATCATGGTTGCAGCAGTATTGTATGGCTATACCTCCACATTTAGTCTGTCAATCCAAGTTAACCTGTACTGGGAAGCTAGAAATACGTCGTATCCTCCATATTGCGGTGTTGAGTTATAGGGTCGGTTTTTTTTTTACAATGGCGTTAATTTTACCGCCCTCTTAAACTCTCTGTACTATACCTGTGTTATATAACAAAATCCTGATTCTCAGTTTCTCTTTCAATGCTATCAACGCAGACGTCAGCATCGGTGTGTTTCGGATCTCCTGGTGGACGAGGAAGAGTTGATTTCTCTCAGCCACGAAAAGATTCATATGGCTATGAACCACAGAGAGTGCTGTTAATAGAAATAATGTGCTATGAACCCCACTACCCGAGCTATGGTTACGTCGCAACTTTATTGGGCTGTCGGACATACCACTATGAGTCTAGGTTGGCGAAGTGTCTTGCAGTTACAGTGCATCGCCCACTATCATTGAGTAAAGCTGATGTGACAACAAAAGAAAACATATTCTCTTTGGCGTGCGAGAAGCAGATTAGAATTTAGCAAAATTTACATTTTTATTATCAAAATGCTTGCTTACAAAAATTTTCCTCCAGAGAAAACAGGACACAAGACAGATATTTCCACTGCATGCGTCCCAAACTAAACATCAATTTGAGCTAATAAACTGTTAGGAGTGGGTGGGAGTACTGTTATTTTTCTAACGGCTCTAGCACTCAAAGCAAAACTGGAGGCTCCGTCAGCAAAGACGCTAAAATCGATTTGGGTTTAATATTGCTTTATAAACCTCATCTGATTAACTTGATGCTTTAGTGTTTTATTCTTGTTTTAGATAGAAATTGTCCATTTCTTCAAATAAGTTGAGTTTCACTACCGGTAAACAATTTTCATTCAAGATCGTGGAACAATTTTTATTAAAAAACAACAACAACAACAACAACAACAACAACAACAACAACAACAACAACAAACAGATAAAAACAAAACTCCAGGAGTGAAAGATCAGAATACATGTAGCCTATTGCCTTTAGAGTCAATCAATAAAGTAATGTTCTCTTCATTATGAAAGACTGATTGAGATCATGTGCCCAGATAAATGATAAAAAGAGATATATTTTACCAGTATCTTGTTTTGCTATTACAGATTCAGTTTAGAGTCGTTATTTGTAGTAGTTTCCTGTGGTGAGGCCTGCCTGGAAATGGCTCTCCAGTAATATCACACTGGTCGCCACCCCCTGTTTACCACGGGGTGCCGACTGTCCAATCAAAGCGATATCTCACCTGTCTCTCGCTCTGAATGTGGCATTCATTCCTGATTACTCTTTTTTTTTGCTCATCACAAGTCAAGTCAATTTTCATTCGACAAATCGAAATGGGTTCTCTTTTGAGTTAAAGTTCGGCTTTTCAGGGAATCTTGTCACGCGCGACGTCTGAGTTGTCTAAATTAATAACGTTCGAAGACTTTCACGAGGAGTGTTAGTGTTCTGAGTTCCTTTGATATCGTGTCTCACTGGTCAATATCTGGACGGCCTTAATACCTTTTAGAACACCTCTTTCTATTCCGCGTTCCCATTTTCCCCGATTTGTAGATGACGCGACCAACTCATCCTATACCATAACTATATTCATGCTGTTCTAAGTGTTGCGCGTCTTTCTTTAAGTTAGGGGAATTGTTATTAGTTTATTGCACACCAGTACTCTGTAGAGAACTGCCCTTTTTTATTGTGACATAATTATCTAACGCAAGGAGTTGTCCTCCCCAACCAAAATGGTCTCTGATCAGACTTTTAACAGTGTATCTGTTGTTTTTACAGTATTTTATTCAGCAGTACTTTCAAAAGTGTAACAAAGAAGAATATTGCATTGAAGCCTTATCAGTTAGTCTTTCTTTAAGACGTCTAAACTATTATGCACGTCATGATCATGCTAGTAACCTTTTGGATAAATCTCTGTTTTTACTTGTCAACCTAGGTACATGTATTTAACATAGGTTTTTAATTTAAAACTTTAGGCATATTTCATGTATACATGTTTTTCTGTGTTTGGTTTTCAAGATCAATCTGGAATATTTATGAGTAGAATTGCATTGAAAAAAGCATGGGGAAAGGTATTGTGTTATATCATAGTTAACTCTACAATTTTAGAGACTCAAACATGTCTAATACATAGTAATAAGAGAACAAGGAATGAATATGTGGCAAATTATTTCTTTTTGAAAGGATCTCTACGGCTCAATATAATCTCATTGTATATGGCCTTATACCTTTAGTTCGAGACATCCCAAACCATGTAGATGAACTTTCGCTATTTTCTATCAATCACTTTAAAAGGCCCAGTTAATGTTCATACATTCCAGATTGTCGAAAAAGCAAACTTTCTATACTGGTATTGTACAGTTGTTTGCTTAACTTAGTAAACATTTGATGACTGGATCAAATTGTTACATAAATATCACACAGACAACTGTTACCACTACCAATGTCTCCTATTAACGCTACATACTGCCTACTACAACTTCAACTACTTAAACCACAACCACACGATACTAATACCTCAGAAACTACACTACTACTACTATATATGCAAAGCACCCAAAAAAAGGTATAGTGCAACTCTAAGAATACAAAACGATACAAACGCGTAAGCTTTTGGGCTGAAGCCTTCATCAGACGAAAAAAACTATGACTAAATTGAAAAAAAATGTTGTGTTGCCTACACACTAAGGTTTTACATGTAAGAGATAAAAAGAGATATACAAAAAAGTACCTTTTTTTCAATGTAGTCATAGTTTTTTCGTCTGATGAAGGCTTGAGGTCTTGCATGGAATAACCAAAATAATGGAAGTTAACGATCTTGTGTTTCCATTGTATTATGGAAATCATTGGCTAGCACGTAAAGCGCTTGTCGATCACTGTGTCGAGTCGCGCATGTTGGGACCACATGCTGACGCGAGAAAAGCTATGATCAGTATTGATGATCCGCGGGGACATAGGCTATCGCTAAAAATATGGGGCCATTGTGAGAAACTGATAATAAAAGAAAGCAAATGGTGAGACACAGAGGTCGAGGTCGAGGCCAAGGAACAGATGGCGAGATAAGAGAAGGCCACCCAGACTCACATGTGAAAAGGGAATAGAATTGTTTGTTGAGGCACTAGCATGGGGTATTGGCGGGAGAAAGCGAGCAAAAGGAAGTGGCAACAAGGGCCAATTTGGCTTGTCTATTTAAGTGATTTGTTTAAAAAAAAATTAAACATTAGCAATTCCAGCTCGGAGACACAAATTTTCCTTTACGCGTATGCAACGTGATATCCGATGATATGTGTGAAATAGAGTTTTATTTATATGCATTCTCGTTTTATAGATTTAGCCTTTTTGTAAAAAAATGAATGTTATTTAAAACTGAGTTGTTTATCAATGTGAATTATCCTTTGTCCTACAAATTGAGTTGGAATATCACTGACGTGTAGACACATTGTATATCAGGATTGATTTGTGTGATAGCTTGAGTCAATTTCTTTTTTTTTTTTCGAACGATTGCATAGGATATTTGCTATACTGTGAATGTGATACTTTGATCAATGGGATCAATTTGTAGACTTGTCCCACGTTCCTAAATTACATGGTTTCCACAATGGTTTTTAGGTAACCAATATGCTGCAGGAATTTAAATTTTCTGCACATGAATATAAAAATCATTGCGTGCTTTGGGGGTCCCTTTTTAAGACCAAAAAGGATTTAGATTAGCTTGTGCTAGTGTAATAGTTTTATTGTCAACTATCCAGAAATTGAGGAACTAAAGGATAAATCCCATACACGTTGCTACATTGGATATCCAACTATCAAACTATCAAACTATTTAAGTATTGATTATTGAAGCGATTCAAAGTGGAATGTGCAAACCGTAGCCAAAGTTTGAATGAAAAGGAAAAGGCTGTAGAGGGAGTGTGTCGTGAGACCAGCATCACGGCGCCCTCGCCTGGACATAGCATGTACCGGCTGCTGGATCCATGGATCGTCATAGTCATAGGTGAGTACAGAACCATGACCTGCTAAAACTGCTAGCTCTACTTCATGCTTGAGTACACCATGCCGTCCTACAACGTCTTGATCTATTTCATGCTTGAATATAACATAATGGATACTACCTTTCATTATCTTTCGTTTTAAACTAAAGAATGATAAGTTCAGTCTAACCTTGCCCTTTTAGTTGAGAAATAAGGAGTCAAGAGTCTAGTACTTTTGTATAAAAACATGTAACTTGGTTTCAAATTTTGCAAGTTATTTATTTTATAATAAAAGATGGTCAAATGACATTTTCTGTGGGTGTGCTAGTATCTATTTAGCTTGGCATTTCTTAGTGTTTTAACTGATATTTTTGAAATTTTTGTATTAGATTTATTATGAGTAAGATCGTCATGGACAATATTTGTTTTCCTCTGTTGCATAATTTATGTTTTTTGACAATTGTCTGCACTTTGACTTAAATTTGAGTGTATTTTTAGTGTTTCGGAACAGATAAGTTTATCAGAGCCAATGCTTTTATTTCATGTGACAGCAAGAATTAAAAGCGTATTTTGTATAAATCTTTGTGAAAAAAATCATTTGGAAAAATAACTCTGTCCGTTCAATAATCGTTAGAATTACTTTGTTTTTCTAAATATTTTATCTTGAGATTAACACTCCTAAAATGTATTGATTTTATAACCGCCATGAAAAAAGCTCAACCGCTACAGCTCCTGACTAACAAGGAGAAAGTCCGACAATACAAAACCAGCTTAGTTTTCCTGCAAAGCGGGGGGTATCAATCTAATTCAAGTACAATCTAATCAATGTAATAATAGAACCAGTTCGGTTCAGTTTATGTCTTTTTGTTGATTAGGTTAAAACAATGTCTTTTACAAATAATAATGTCGTTAGCAACACCAGCTTGTTAACATTGTAATATTTCATGCTTGAATATAACATAATGGACACTTTTTTGTCTTAAAAATATTAAGTCTATTTTATGCCTAAGAACAACGTTCTGCGTCATGACTGAACAAAACATGATACCTTAAGAAAATTATGTCTATTTCATGCCTTTTGTAAAATTACAACACCATGACATACATAGAAAATGCTGTTGAACAATATGAATTTTGGGTGAGCAGCACACTAGGCCGTAGTACTATGATGAGTTCTACTGCGCCTCATGCGGGCAGAAAAGTGCTTGCCACCTTTCCCTGTCCGCTGCTCCTTTGGCATTTCACTTCAAACTTAGGCTATACCTTTCTTGGATCCACGAGGAAGCGTTTATGAACGTTAAATAACTATTATGTCTTTTTGTCTTTAGTCTTTTCCCGATTCCATCAAATTGTAATACTGCCTTGTTTTCCATAGTATTATTGTGCCTTGTAACGACTATCATCTCCCAATCTAGAACACCGAGTTACTGGGACTACTTTTTGGTTACTTATGTATTGTATATCAATATATAATCTTAGCAAATACACATACTCTGATACTGACAGCGTCAGTTTGAAATAAACTTCAGACTTCAGTCAAAAAGTCACCAGGAATTATGCACCTCAAAAGCCAAAAATGCCCAGCTTTAGTTGTCAAAATGGGAGAATCCTGTTTCAGTCGACTTCAATTTTCCCTGAGGAATGAAAGCCGCACTCATTTGTCCAAAATACAAAATGCGTTACGTTTTCTTCGCGGATTTAACTAGGAAGTTTGGAGTGTTATTTAGGTGCACGTGGCGCAAGTTAAAGTTTTAAATAGTCTCCATTGTTCCTTTTAGTTTCCCTATCACAAATCTCGCTCCTCATGCTACCTTTAATTCTCTTTCTTTTTAAACGAAAGATTGAAAGGTTCAGTCGAACCTTTCCTTTTAGTTGAAAAATATGGAGTCAAGAGTCTAGTACTTTTATATGAAAAACATAACTATTTTTTGACATGTAACCTGGTTTCAAATTTCAAAACTTATTTATTTTTCAATAAAAGTTGGTCAAATAACATTTTCAGTGGGTGTGCTAAAATCTATTTAGCTTAGCATTTCTTAGTATTCTAACTGATATTTTTAATTTTTTTTATTAGATTAATCGTTGAAAAATAACTCTGTCTGTTCAATGATCGTTAGAATTACTTTGTTCTTCTAAATATTTTATCTTGAGATTAACACTCCTAAAATGTATTGATTTTATTAGCGCCATGAAAAAAGCTCAACCGAAAGAGCTCCTGACTAACAAGGAGCATCTAATCAAAGTATGTTTTGATTTAATAATAGAACTAGTTCGGTTCACTTTATGACTTGTTTTTGGTTAGGTTAAAACAATGTCTTTTACAAAATAATGTCGTTAGCAACACCAACTTGTTAACATTGTAATAATAATAATAATAATAATAATAATAATAATAATAATAATAATAAT
>RQTK01000184.1:339100-352053 GCA_003991915.1 Elysia chlorotica
AATAATAATAATAATAATAATAATAATAATAATAATAATAATAATAATAATAAAAACTATTTAGTGTTTACGACTTATCATATCTAGACCTCCTTTTTACAATTGTGTAAATGATATATCCCGTGCTATAGTATTTCCCATTACATAAAAAGTTGTGTAACATTGTTTGTAGAGTCTTTATGTTATTCTGCTTGTTTTCCTCCTGCTCTCTTGTATAACGTATGGGCTGCATGTTAGATTTATTGCATAATGAGCATCAGTATCACGCTGGACATTAATTACCTATAACATGTCGCGCTTTGCTTTCTTCATAACATGTGGGGGGTCCATGTTGTCGTGCCATCATCAATATCTCGCCATGTGTAAGAATATGATTTTCATTAACAGATCCTATCGTGTAAATATCGAACCCCCGTTTTACTTCGTTCGTTAACAGTGTAGTATTTTTAAAATTTGATACCTGAGGTCGATGGAATTTAATCTGCCCTTTGATACTCCACTACTTCTGTCTGTCTGTCTGACTGTCTTTCTGTACCTCTGTCTGTCTGTCTGTCTGTCGGTTTGTCTGTCTGTCTGTCTGTCTGTCAGTCTTTCTTTTTTTCTGTCTTATAATCAAACGATAAGGCACCCTGACCACCCTTTAATTTAGGCACTTCACCGCAGTCACTTTCATTTCAGATCTAATTTGATTTGTTGTTGGTTTTTGTGTTTTTGTTTGGTAAATTATTTTACTCAGATCATAGTGCTTTTGAATGTTTAATTTATTATAAAAAGTAATAACCAACACCGAGTGTTTCAGACAAAATAATTTATTTTGTTCATATTGGATTTGTAAATGTGTTGTCAAGCCGTGTAATATAATTCTGGTATATATAGGACGCTCTCTGACTATTGTTTTGATACACCCTACCGGTAAGAAGACTACGGCTAAACTACGAGGTGGCCACTACTATGAAACAAAGTTGACATTGATCGGCCCAGACTAGCATGGCTTGAAGATGTGCTTTTACACCACACAATACACACTTTTGAACTATTTTGTAGATGGCTGGTCTGAAACGATGGACAGCGAAATCAATTTTGATTTGATGGCTGTGTTAGGGTTTAAAAATGATAATAATAAAAGTCTCAGACATTATTAAATCGAATTGTCGTTTTTAGAGACAATGCGCTCGACTGTGTAATGAAAAAAAACCCCACGAAATAGATATACATTGAACTTAACTAGCAGTTCGATTGAAATAATTTATTCTAATAAGATACACGCAAATATCGTAAAGTTTCGTTTTTACTGTTGAACTCTATGTTTCCATACGAAATATTACTTTTTATGTCTACTTTTTGTATAAGATAAGATAAAATAGGATAAATTTTTATATATCCCTTGAGGAAGAAGAAGACTCGGACATGTCGTTTGCTCTAATTATTTATAAGAATACTTTTTCAATGCAATTTTACTTTTTAAATAGTAATATTAAGCATTAAATGTCACTTTCTTTAACACATGTACGTCGGAAATAACAAGAACATTTTCCTCTTACAGCTGTCCCCTCTCTATTTTTCCATTCACACATACCTGCAAACCAAAACACATTTTCCTCTACACCCATTTGTTCTATATTGAACTCTCAGATGAGCCTGACGGTGGACATGAGTTATTATCGTTTAGCTATAGGTATTATGAAGGAAAAAATTAAGAGGGTTTCTTTCATAAAATATTTTTTGTTTAAATAGCAAATTGTGGTCACTACGTGCGTTTCGGTATGCACTAGTACAGTAAGGTTTCCATCTCAGTGTCGGCTTTCTACATAATTTATATCTCATTCAAGTAGATGAATTTTTTTATATGTGCTTGCATGATGCGGGCTCTCCTTTCTCTAGCGTCTCCGTCTTTACGTCAGCACGGGTCGCACTTATTGGTTTGTTTTGATTGAGATTAGGTGTTTGGGTTATTACGCAGGTTTGGTCGATCTTTGTGTATGTCTGAAGCGTTATAAACGAGCTCTATCTCTTGTATTAATTATTTGTTATTCGTCTGTTAACATGAAAATAGTTTTTGTTTTGCTTTTCATTTCTCTTTATTTTTTTCAATATAGTAATCCCTTTCAAGCAATACTTTTCTTGTGCTGTATCCAGTCCTTTATTGGTGTATCTAATGAATTTCTTTGTCGGTTTCGACTAGGTTTGTGATAAGCTCTAATTTGTTCATCATTATTGATACAGCTGTTGCGCGCGCTTATTGCACCTTCTTTGTTGTTCCATTTTTTTCTGCTGAAAAATAAACATAGGTATTAGATAACATTGATGCTAATTTATTGCTTGCATAAAAACTCGTTCTGTTCTTAGATGTTGTGCCATCATGGAAGAGAACAAAATGTTTTTTTTCTTTGTCTCTCAAGCTTGTTTTTTTTTTTAATATTCTAATTTTTTTTAGAACTTGCTTCATATTAAATGTTTTCTATCGAATGTAGTTGTTTTATGTACAAATGTACTACTTTCCCGGAAAATATGTACTTTTATATTTGTGCATGCCCGTGCAGGATTTGCAATTTCACATTTTTCTTTTTTATGGACACATTTCTGCTAAATAAAATTTTTGCGTTCGTGATCTTGACTATGGAAGAGTGATTGCCTTTATTGGAGATATGACTTTTTTGTATTTTCGTTTTCATTACATCTTACAAGTCACACGCAAATGAACGATGTATGTTCCTTCGCACCCTCTTGTAGCAGCCCTCCCAAAATTTAACTTTTTGTAAATGTCTTCCGAATGATTCTATAAACACAATAATAATGATTACGGTTGTTCTGAGATTTTAAAGATAATGATCGGGTGGCCGAATTCACGTTTGGTGGCTACAAAAACTCCTCATACAATTATTGAAGACCGTTCACGCTCGTTATTGATGGGACACATTTGTGCTTTTTAGAGTTGACAAAAAAACTTTAGGTGGATTTGAGGGGAACCATGTGAAGTGTAGTGTCCATAGCGGAAGAGCCGCCAGTCCTTCAGATGACAAATTATTCCTGGCTGATTTTTGCATGGCACGTTTCATCTTATTCCTTTATCCCATGGTTTGGGCAAACAGCTCTCGCAATTTCTTTATTTCCTCTGCTTTCCTCAAATTGCAAATCAAATTGACTCTAAACTAATGAAACCATAATAATACTCCAAGATGTATGAATATGTGTTACCCTGTTTTGTTTTTTGTCATTTGGGTTTTCTTCGTACTGAACATTACAAAATTAACGATGTCTTTGTAACAAAATCTATTTTTAACATGTCATCGTAACGCTATTTTACAGACAAATGACTCCGTTTAAAAATATACAAAATCATTGTCCTTACGGCTCAGTTCGAACATTAAACATTGAGATTTGGAGAACATAACAGTAAAACAACGTTTAGTGTCTGTATATAAGTGATGCTCTTCTGTGTCTACTGTACGAGCCGATGATTGCCAGGGACTGAATGATTAAACAAGCGACCCCCATTAAAATACCTCACGGACGCCCCAGCCCAGTGACTCTCAGTCTCAGGCGGGGTCCGATCTGATCTACTTGCTGGTGAATGCGGGACAGACGGGCGTGTTGGCGGCTTAATAGCGGTCAGTTTTGGTGCGTTAACCAATTTTGTGATATCCTAAAAGAATGTGCAACCTGAAATGGGTATTGAGACCACCCACCGATATTCGGATCATACTTTCAGTGAAAAAGGCAAGCGGCTTTGGCGTTTAGAAGTCAGGAGAAATTAGAGGAAACTTTTTCTTAAAAGAGGAATAGGCGTTTAGAGCAGAGGGAAAAAAGGGGAAGGAATGTGATTTAAAGTAAGGCTGCAATAATATATCAAGAACAGCATAGTTTTTAGGGATTAGTCTGTTTAAGTATATAAGCATTTATTAATTTAGGTAACTTAGAAAATTTTAAAGCAATGTTTCTTTGCTTTCGTTGATTGGGACTGGGCCTCTCTGAAAGATTTAGTTACAAAACTATATAGTATATTTTATTTTCGCTTTATTTTTCAAATTTGTGATGTTTTGTAATAGATTAGAATGTAGGTTCATCTTATGGTACTTTTTCTTTACATTTTATCACAAAGTGTAAACACATTGTTACTATTCGAAATTACATGGGTCTAAGTCTTAAACTATTGCGCACTCTGTCATCAATACAAAACAAGACAGTCTGACCAATAGGAAAGTGAATGTGAATTCCTCTATGCGTTTGCCCGTATTTTTTTTTTTTAGCAAAATACTGAATGGCTAAAGTCTCTAATAGTATAAGCACGTCAATATAAGCACTTTATATTAGAATGAGAATCTTTTGTTCTATTTCCCTCTCTTTGCCGCTATCTCTTCCGCTCTCCTTCATATATAAATATATATATGTATATATATATATCTTTTTAAAACTTTAAAAAATTGTTCTCTCTCTCTCTCTACTTCTTTAGCACCCGCCCCTATCTCCCTCCCTCTCTCCTTCTCTCTCTCTCTCTCTCTCTCTCTCTCTCTCTCTCTCTCTCTCTCTCCCCTTAATATTTTCTAAACGCGTTTTATCAAACTCAATCACGATAAAGTCCGCTATAGTTTCTGAGTTATCCTAATGCGTCCTATCGTTTGGTTTAGTCGGCTTTGAGTGAGCATCTCCATCTTCTTGTTCAGAATCCCTGTGATATGAGCGGCAATCATGTAATGCATTTTCGTGCTAAATTAATATGAAAAGCGAAAATAATAAGAGAATGATAGTGTGATTCAACCTTGACTTTTCTTTTCTACCTTTTGGTTTTACAAAGGAGAATTTTACGGAGACCCGGAGGTCTTTGGCTTTGGCTGTAAACTTTATGGTGTTTTTCTGCATTGCTGAAGATGTGCTAGACGTTGTCTCTCTCATAGAAAATGGCAAGAAAGATAAATAAAAAGAAGCAATAGCATTAACCCGAATTTTCCTCTTGTAACTGTCTCTCAAGCTAAATTAGCGTGGATTTTCTTGTAAAGCCGTTTCCTGATCTCTTGGGCGTTCGGGAGACAGTGTTATTGTACTTGAAAACAAGTCGAGCTGTGAAAGAATTCGCTCTTCGCTTTTATTGCGTTGCAACTGGCGAGGAATCCACTCCTCCAAAATTATGATATGGCCACAGCTAAATCCTTGTGAAAATTCCAACTGCCCGTGGATAGCTTAAACAAACTGTCATGGGTAAGGTAAAGATAATTATGTTAAAATTATTAGGAACTAGATAATAAATTCTTTGAAAATCTATAGATGGATTTAACTGTTTGCCAAGTTGTGGCCACCATAATAATATTAGAGGTTGGGTAAAGAACTGCCAGCTTATGGAAAAAAAAGAAAAGTATGTGCGCTGCTCTTTAGAGAGCATATCCGATTTTCTTACATTGGGACCATAGAGCACATATTTAACTACATTCTAACGTTAAGCTAGACTGGACACAACTAAAGACTTAGAAAAGGTCACTGAACTTGCCCGGAACAGGGATGGATGGAGACGACTCATACCACAAGTCGAGAAAGCTGCCGAGGTGTCGCAGGCAAAGAACACGATACGGCCTTAAGTCAAGTCTAAATTTAAATTTAAATGGGATTAGAAATAATATTTTGTATAATAGTTTTTGGGGTTAGATCTAAGCCTTTGTACTGTTTTACTTAGACTATTCAAAACATCTTAAGGTTCTTTACCTCTAGAGTAAGCCTACAAACCCGGAATACAAATTAAGAGACGTATAAAGGCAGCCTATCAATTCACGACTGCATTGGCTCTGGTTATCTTTATTGTGTTGAGAAAAATATACTTTTTTAGCACATGACGATACGATGACCAGCAACAAAAGGTTCATTAGTCCTTTACGCCCTCAGTGTAATTTTCTTTGTCCTTTCTTAACGTCTTGTAATGGTATATTTAGTGTACTTAATAACAGCGAGAGATAGAGAGAGAGAGAAAGAGAGAGAGAGAGAGAGAGAGAGAGAGAGAGAGAGCATACACCTTTTGGTGTAAATAGGAAGTAAAAGAAAATAATCACCATGAATGATAAATCTATATCACAGGATCCAACAAGAAATAAGTTTCGACATTAAACTAACTGATTTGAACAGACTGCGGAGAACCCAAACATGTCTGAGTGACAAGATGTTATTTGAAGGCATCATAATTAGAGCTCGAACTGGTTCCTTAAAGGTAAAAAAAAAAAGTTAAAACAGAGAATTTCAAGTTGTCTTTGATGACTCTTGAATCAATAAGGTTATTCCTTCAAAACTTTTTTTTATTTACTTCCAAAACGTTCTGAATTATTGATGAAAAAGGGATGTGTCGTAAAAACAAGTTAACACTGTGGAAACTCAAGGGAACGCTCAAAATAAACGTATAATGATTGTAAAAAAATATTAACTATATCTTTTCTCTTTCTCTTCTTTTTTCTCTAAGTCTTCGTCTCTCTGTTTCTTTTAGGCTGTTACTGTCCTAAAGTGCCATTACTACAAACACGTATTTTGTGTTCGTTCACCTTTTAAATAAAGATTTTACCCATAAATAACTAAAACATGATAAACGCTCGAATTTTTTTTAAATAAGCGGCATGGATAATTATTATCTATGTAAATCGTCTTACGCCTGGAATAAAGGCATGTTTTTTATACAATTATGTATCGTATTAATATGTAAATTTGCCTCACGATGTGAAAACTTTAACCGTGAAATTGGCACCAGTCAATCCTTAGGAATTCTTTAATCCTTGAGGGATGAATAAAGATTTCTGTATTCTGAAAACCCATCTGTTCCCGATGTCATTATTAATTTTTACTTTTCAAATGCACTTTTTACAATCATGAAATCGCTTCAATGCTGTGCATCCTGCCAAGTAGAAAATGATTATTTTACTAGCCAACCAGTTTCGTGTATTGCCAAGAATTGTTTTTAGTTAAAGGTTCTAGTTTTCCAATCTGTACTACTTTAGGAGTGGTAATCGAAATCAATACGCTGCTTGCACCAGTAGCATCGAGCAGATAGTTTGGCCGGGAGGAATGTGGTGGGTGTTCGGTCTGACTGGGATCCAGCTCAAGTAGAAGCCGGTCCGGCGCAAGATGAGCATTTAACTTCTTGTCGATGTTGCTGGCTGATCAAGATTGGCCGCAGATGGAAGCCAATTTGTCTCAATTTCCGGAATCGAGGGTAGCAAGGAAAAGGATTGAGGGCTCGTAACATTCCGATTTAAAATTGTTCGTCTTCCTCTAGACAACTGTATATCCATCTGTAGCTCCCGTTATTTTCTTTATAGCTTGGTAGAAAAAAGGATTATGCACTCAATTTTTCAAAGATAAAAGTTTTCTTAAAAGTTGTTGAGTTAAAAATTCATCCCTGTCTGAAATTCGTCGATTTGTATCAATCTTCGCTGATGTCATTACTGTTCCTCTTTTACAAACTAAACAATTATATCATTGTAATATTCTTTAAAATTGGGAAATTCAAAGCTTGGTGTTGGTTTCATTGTTCCGTCCATACAAACGCAACGGGAATTCTCCCAAAGGGAATGTAATTTCTCTTTTGTTGAATTAATTAGATCCATGTTTTATTCTTCTGTACTAAACGACTGGGAGGACTCGAGATGAAATGATTTGTCCGTTTTTTGTGTGAAAGTGTCACAACATTACGTGAACAAAGGTTGTATAGAACGAATCTACGACGGAAATTAAATGATTTATCTACGGAAAAAAGCAATAGAAATAAATCGCTTAGATCTTCAGCTTAGGGTGGCAAGGCGATTTGGTGTCGATGCCACCACAAATTGAGCGTTCGAATCCCACAAGTTCAGTCATTGTTCGGCCATTTTCACTAACAACTTACTTCTACGTTTGTAGAAAATACCTACAAATTTCTTTTCTACTTCTAAAGTATCGGGTGGTTTCTAAGCTCACAGAGCACTGTGATTGGTCCTACTTCTAACTATAATTCGGAGTGTTTAGCACTATTAAGTGGCTTGCTATTTTGATT
This sequence comes from Elysia chlorotica, assembly GCA_003991915.1. Lineage (NCBI taxonomy): Eukaryota > Metazoa > Mollusca > Gastropoda > Plakobranchidae > Elysia > Elysia chlorotica. The sequence continues at coordinate 347,097 of RQTK01000184.1, forward strand.
GGGAAAATCCAAATCGCACCAAAGGCAACCATTATAATAATTCGAACGCATCAACACTCGCCAATGGAGACGTACAAACATCTACGGACAAACAAATGCAATAATGTGTACCTCAAAGTTTATAGCAATTTATTAATTAGATTTTCGTAGAAGCAGACCACTGAATAAATTATAATTAGACATAGAATTAGTAGTTATTGATTTTCTCATAAGGGTAAAAAGTCGGCTTAACGTGAAGAATGATTGCGCTATGCAGGAATTGAACCGTCAACCTCATTCGATTCGGTACCGCTGTATCTACAAGTCGAGGGTTCTAATCCCACAAGGCGCAATCGATGTTCAGCCATTAATTTAGAAATAGAGCGAAAATAATTGCGCTTAATGGAATAAGAACAGTATACTTCTAGACGATTTCACACCGAATATAATAATTTGCCATTTAAAGAAGCAATTCAGTGGTATATTTGCTTATCTAAATTCTTAAAATATGAAGCTTTATTGGTCACTTGAGTGGTTAAGGGGTCTATTTAATTTCTAGTATATTGAAGCCTCAATCGTAACATGAGTTATAAATTGAGCTATCTAAGCATCACTTAAGTTGTGAATGGCACATTAGAGTTCTAAAAAACAGGATTTTATCTTCACTTTATGGGTAAAATTGGCCTTGATATTCCCTACAATGGTGAATCTTTAACCAAGTGGAGGAAACAAACAAATCTAAGTCATTTCTACAACAGCTAAGATTGATATCACAATATATTTTTAGAAAAAAGCTAATTTACAAACTTCAGGTAAATGTGCTGGGGTAGGCTATTGTTCACTCTCTCTCTCTCTCTCTCTCTCTCTCTCTCTCTCTCTCTCTCTCTCTCTCTCTCTCTCTCTCTCTCTCTCTCTCATGGAAACAACAAACACAAAACTTGCCAGAATTTTGGCAATATCACAGTGAAATATCAAAGGCCTTCAAATAGCGGAAAATTTTGTCCTCGTCGCAGTGCAACTGTAAAGGACGAGTTAGTTCTCATCGCAGTCAAGTGGTTAACATGCATCGAGTGTCGTATGGTTGCCTTGCTTTGAAAGTGAACTAGGAGGTAATGGCAAGCACAATATAGATAATGGATAAATGTCATACGTGCTTGTCGTCTAGAAACCACATGCAATTGTCTCATTTCTGTATCAATAAAAAGTTATGAAAGAGAGAGAGAGAGAGTCAGAGAAAAAAAAAAACCCGATTGTAATAAAAATAATAGAAATGATAACAATGAAATAATGATAATAATTAATCTTATTATAATGGAGCCACGCCCAATATTAATATGGAAATGGCCTTTTAGCGGGGGAACAGAACATTCTATAAAAATGTGCATTAGTTAAGTATCATAGATTTACGTGGGCATACTCGTTAAGTAATGCAACGATTCTCCATTTTTCTCATTTGAGCATATTGAACAAAATAATTGAGCCGAAAACTCTGAGCCATCCGACATTTCAATGCACCAATGTGACGGAAGTCTAAAGATGTCAATTTACGGACAGAAATGGATCTAGCATGCAAACTAAATAATTTATTATTTTATTATATTTTTGTATGCGCGCAAATTTTGAACGAGCAATTGTACCATTTCGTTAGAATGTTTGGTTGATTGTACAACTCACAGGATAAAATTATTTCGAAAACTAAAAAGATCAGAAAAAACAATCAAACGCAAAAAGCGTGAAAACAGCCCAAAGGTATACATAGTGTCCTTGAAGGGTTTTACACAGCTTGGTGTATCTCTTCGTGAAAACATTTTAAATTTATAATGATAGAGATTATGAAGAAACGTAACACATATTTTAAGCTTTAGCACAATTTAAATTCACCTGTAATCCTTCAGCGTTGATCATTTCACAATCCTATTATTATTATTATTATTATTATTATTATTATTATTATTTATATTACTTTTTCCATTATTACTGTTAGTTGGAAACCCACGAAATTCGTGGGGATTGTGAAATGATCAACGCTGAAGGAAATAATAATAATAATAATAATAATAATAATAATAATAATAATAATAATAATAATAATAATAATAATGCGGAGCAGTATGGTGACAAATGGTGTAAATGATATTTATCTGATATGCTGTAAAGCCAGCAAATGAAATCTATGTTTATGCTGTTGATTGTTTGGTCAGCTACAAAGCTTTTTTTTTTCTTCTGAAATATGCACTCAGTCGGGCGACAAAGTACATGGTTTGGCAGTTATGATATTATTCTTCAAAGGGAATGTATTTACCTTTCTGTTAGATTGAGTAGAAACCGCATGAAACGTAGAAAATAAGTTTATCAAAGAAATTTGGTACTGCCTCCATTATAAGTGTTATAGCCCCAATATACCCCAGTGCCTCGTATAATTATAATATAATAATATCGCTTATACCCTAATCTCCTGTCTTTCCTGGGTAAAAGGAAAGAAAATTAATAGATTATTCTATACTTCGTTACCACAAAATTGTAAACCATTGTTAAATAGAACACAAAAAGACATACATATAAAAAGCAGGTCTGGCTGATTCGCTGTCTACTGACTCGCATTTTTGTACTAAATTTATGGATGTCATAATTGTGCAGCCCTAAACGTATTTCCCCCAAAGAAAATACATTTCTATTTAAGAAAACGCAGTTCAAAAGATCATGTTGGATTTCTCTATAGAGAGGGAGAGAGAGAGAGCGGTGCTTTAACGTATCCTAGGTTTCCCTGAGGAATCTTTTACGGGGCCAAAGATCATGTTAGATGGCAGGTCTGGCATTTATTGAATAATTTCTGAGCAGTTCATCCATGACTGACCCCAGAGAAAGATTGCCGATCATGACATGAAATCGTGATTAGCACGTTTGCTCCCCATCAGTTTATCCAACTAACCACGCCAGGGCTGCATCCAAACAAAACTTCGATCAGAGCAGCTTCCTTTGTATTTGTGAACATTGAAGCTCGCTATTTAAAAAATGGATATGTCCGTGAGATCGTAAAGTTTTTAAAGACTCTGGTAGTTAAAAAGAATACAATATACTGAATGTTATCATGATTAGGTAGCTATTATGCTCATACGCTATTCAATATAATCAGTGATGCAAGCAATTTCATGTAGGAACTCTCTCATGTACGGAGAAAGAATAAGATATTCGATTCTGAAGCGTTATATAGATTCGCTGATATCAATCTATATGTAAACCTATGATTGACTGTCTGCCCTCTCCTTGGTCTGCCTGTCAATGATATGTCATACTCCAACTACTGATCTGCCCATCTCCCGGCAACCTTTGAGCTGGTCACGCGATCCTACTGTGACTATGCATTTGGTAAGTACCATTCGATGCAGGATTTACACTGGATGTCTCGTGAGGGATGTTCACCTGTAAAGCGGATGATATATTCGGATCCCTACTTTTTTAATTAAAAAAAAAGGCCACAACTGCTCTTTTCTTTCCGGTTGGTGGGTGCTTTGGGCGTCCTTTTAAAATATTACAGTAAAATTGATATCGTTGATGTTATATTTGCCTTTAACTTATTTAATAAAACGACAATCTTCGATCGTATTATATTCAACTTCACAGTAAGTTACAACACTTCATAAACCTTCTTATTCTTATACATTATCGAGTGGTAAGCTTATCACAGCGTTGTACTTACGATGTGTTGGATATGATGTCATTGATATTGACTCGCGTTGAGCTTCTTTAAAAAAAATAGGTATCAATATTTGAACATGTTATTGAATCAGCTAAGTCACGTTACCAAGTTTTTTGAAACATATACCCGTGTTTGAATATATATATATATATATATATATATATATGAGAGTTTTGGTGCGGATCATACAAGGAAATTTTGATAGAGAGTAGATGGAGGAGAAACAGCAGGACAGGACAAAAATTGCCGCAAGCCCCGAGTTTCACTTAGAGTAGCGTCCTACCCTTTTCTACAAATTGGAATTGATTTCGAGACATAATTGGTTTTCAGTAGAAAAAAATCACCACTAAATTGGTGTCTGCGAGTTGGTGTGAAAAAAGGACGAAGACCGATGAGATAAAAAAAAAGAGAAAGACAGACAGTTAGAGTTAAGAAAAACAAAATAGAGTGACTGAGAGGTAAGAGAAAACACATGAGGTTGGATAAAGGCATTAAAAAAATGAAGGTAGTTTTTTTGCTGGAATGTTTAGTAAAAAATTAATATAACAAGGGCTACGCCTTTACTTTGTGAGCCGGAGGGGAGACGCTAAAAAGAGAGTTCAAAACGACTAAAGTTTCACATAAATAAGAAGAGAGTTGTTGATATGTTAAAGAAGTAAAGGTAGTTCGAAGAGTAATAAGGTAAGGCTGTGATCGATATAGTACTGGGATAGTGAATCTTTTTTCATAACAATTTCAAACTCGGATGGTCAGACACGGAGGATTTGGGTTAAGTTAAGGCTTGGCAGAGGTTCGAATTTCATGTCAAATAATGTAATCAACCAGTCTAGCAGTTCAAAAGCGTAATAGTCATATCACTTAAGTGTATTTTCAAAGTTCAAAAAGACAAGTTTGTTTTTAACCAGTCCATCTTCTTCACCGTCTGCAACTCTGTGTTTGGTAAAGTCTTAAGTTGTTTTTTGCACGTGTGGTTTTATTTCATTTTTCTTTTACTTCTAAAAGATTTATTTTATTCATACAGTTAAATGGGACGGTAAAATAAAAAACAGTATTTAAATGCTTCCCGGTGAAGTATAGAATTGTTACCTAATTATCATTCTGGACTCAGTGGTGGTTCGTGTGACGTCGTGCAGATCGAATCGGTCGATCGATTACAAGTTCTGTATTAGAGCAATGGACGCGTGGGAGTGGAATTACTACTACTACTACTACTACTACTACTACTACTACTACTACTACTACTACTACTACTACTACTACTACTACTACTACTACTACTAC
>RQTK01000184.1:354188-384203 GCA_003991915.1 Elysia chlorotica
AGAGAGAGAGAGGAGAGAGAGATAGAGAGAGAGAGAGAGAGAGAGAGAGAGAGAGAGAGAGAGAGAGAGAGAGAGAGAGAGAGAGAGAGAGAGAGAGAGAGAGAGAGAGAAAGGTGAACTATAATTGACATATTTATCGAAATTAGGAATCACAAAGAAGCGAAATTACTCAAGTCGGAGATAAAGGGTTAACATATTTACCGATATTTATAAATAGATGAGTGAGGAAATGAATTATTTGATAGTTTCATAAATTATTTAATCTGTTTCATTTATTCCATGGTGCTCACTGCCAAACCGTAAAGACTTGTCTCAAGATGAGCCCGAAATGCTCTCATGTAATCTCGTTCAGCTGTGAAAGCAATGTCTGATCTCACTTAGCCTTGTCCCTTCCCCTCCCTGCCATCCTTCCTCTTACTACTCCCCAAGCATCTTGCCTGTGGTAGCGTCTCTTAAAAGTCTTAAGTAGTCCCAAAGAGCCAGTAGACTACTCTGTTTCCACCTCCCCGCCGACACTTGGTTCCCTGCACAACCATTTGGTATTGGCTTTGCTAACAAAAACATTAAATATTCAACTCGGAGGAAAGCAAACGATCAGAGATCCTTTTGTTGCCCAAGCGAAGGGGGATAATGATTGGCGAGTAGTGCCGTCATTAGTCGAGGTGGGTCAGTGCAGCATTCACGTCCTGTTTCCACCACAGAATAATTTATTTAAAGTTTTATACGGTCTCTTACCTTGTTTGTAAGGCCCTGCAAAAGGGTTTCTAAGTGAAGAATACTTGGATTCATAGGATGTCTGAACACTATAAGGATAATGTATTTCTATCAAGCCAATATTTCTTTAATCTCGAAAAAAATCGATTGTTCAAATCTAGTTGCAATTTAACATCACTTAAAAGACAAAAAAAAACTCCATACTTACAAGTAATTATATAAAACTCGTTTTTACCCATTAAGCACAGCCGAAATAGAGCGAATGTTTAGATATTACATAATAATGTTTTTGTGCTGATTTTAGAACATAATTTTAAAAACAACAAGTATCTAAACCTTTATGTAAAACTAAATTGAAAATCTATCAAATAATAGTGTCTGTTTCACTGTAATAGTGATCTATAACCGTTTTTGTTTTTAGCTTTTCTAATGCATTGGTTCTAAAAGAAAAGAAAAGGTTTGATCAATTTTTAAACACTTTTTTTGCGATTTTCTTTGCATGATGGATCAAGGTAAACATTCAAAGTTACCCTAAATTTTATTGTTGGATAACTAGAATGTTATATGTCAAATTTCCGTCACCTTTATTTTGGAAAACATGGTGATTGCAAAAAAAAAATGGATTTCAACGAATACTGAAAAATCACCGTCGGTTGTAGAGACACCCAATTAAAAAATATAATTACGGATCAAAAAGTTTTTTGTGCAATGACAGAAAGCGCCAGCTGATTGTTCTAATCTTCCTTCTTAACACCAGAATATATCTTAGTTTTCGAATTAAGTGATTATTAACAAAGCCATAGATCACAGACATTCCTCTCTTCCCATCTGCCTTCACTTTATTCAATCATAAGAAGATAGCGCAGGTCGATCATAGGAAAATTTAATAGAAAATGTTAAGTTTTGGTGAGATGAAAGTCAATAGCAGTCCAGGGTGTATTAATTTATTTTCGTTAGTGCTCAGATATGCTATTAGCATTCACTCAAAGTATAATATTATACAATATTAGATGACTCGGTGTGAGAAGTGAATTCAGTGCGCCTCAGAAAACGAAGGCCTGATTCTGAACTATGTTCTCCATTCAATGGTACTGAATAATCTCTACCATTGGCCCTGATGCTGCGAGTAATGACCTTGGAAACATCCACGGTCTAAAAGGGTGTTTACCATTCTTGTCTTATCATTCTAAACTATAACGTATGACGTCAAAGACGAAATTGAAAAAAATCTTATGTTTCTTATCTTTTTTTTTCGCCGTAACATAAAAAGTTCAATATGGTTTGTTGCTACTCTGTTCAAATCATGTTGTAAAAAAAAGTCTGCTGCCAGTCGTAGAGCCAATTTAGCACTATAGCCTTGGAAATGACCACTTTTAACTTACTTTGAAAATACTATACTTTAAGTTTTACAATCATGATAAAACAGTTATCAAAGTGAACCTTAATTTAACCTTAAACTCTTGAACTTTTTGGTTTTCGGAGTTTTATTGCAGTCAGTAAGTTTTTGTGTTTGTTGACTTTATATCTTGCCATTATTTCAAGTTAGATCATTATCGCCATGCTTCTCATTTTACATTGCACGCATAATGAAAGTAAATTCTATTAGCGAACGCCTATTCTATGCACGAATTAGACGCGCGGAATAGAAAAACTAAATAGTTTACTTTCTTGTTTTGTTCAAAGTTTTTCTCGCCTTCCATTATTATGGTGATGTTATTTTCCTGAAAGACGTGTACTGAATCCTGCGATTGTTGCAATACCTTCCGTGACTCATTCTGCACTTGTCAAAACTGGCTGGATTGTTGAATGCAGATACCCCCTTCAGCGGTATCACCATTCTGTTATTTTAAGACTTTATGAAATTAGCATGGCTCGATTACAGTTATTTACTGATACCTCAGATGGTGTAAATGAAACACTGTGGGTGTTAATTTTCATACTGACTCAATCAGTGTTATAGTTAAAAATTGTCTCAAGGGAGAAGCCGTTATAGGAATTAATGTTAACAATAGTTTCCGCAAATAGATACCAAAGTCTCGTTTTGGAAACAGGTAATTCGAAGCATTATCGCATTGATAATCAGGAATCAGGACTAATAAATGTGTGCTAATGATTTATATGGAAGCAATTTATTGTTTATAAGAATAACTAAAAAAGGCGGAATTCAAATTCTGCTAGCCGCTTTGAAGAAATAAGATAGTTTATTCTAGAATGTCATCTTCTTAGGCGATATTTGTAACCAGATAAATCAATATATGCTTTGAGGAATCACTGTTAGACATGGGTAACGGTGGATATAAAATCTTCATACTTGAGGACATATTCAATACAATTGATTATCCTTTCCTATGGACCAGTGAGCAATGCCTACGGCCCTAGAAACATTTTTTTCCAAAATAGCACAATGGCTCTATGTACAGATGAAAAATCGGTACGGATGAAATAGGAAGTGAGATTAATATGTGAGAAAAGGCATAAATCCGGGATGAAACGGTCCAGAGACGGGAACATAAAGGCTGCTAGAGAAGACATTACAGCTCTTGGGAAAATTTAAGATCACAAACAAAGGAAGAGCAGAACGCGGCGTTTAAAGAGAAAGAAGAGAATAGATGATGTCATGTCAACAGAGAGAGAGAGAGAGAGAGAGAGAGAGAGAGAGAGAGAGTATGTGTGTGTGTGTGAAAGAGAGGGAGAGAGAATGTGTGTGTGAGAGAGAGAAAGTGTGTGTGTGTGTGAAAGAGAGGGAGAGAGAGGCAGAGAGAATGTGTGTGTGTGTGTGAGTGAAAGAGAGGGAGAGAGAGGGAGAGAGAATGTGTGTGTGTGTGTGAGAGAGAGAGATAGAGAGAGAGTACATTAATTCTCGTTGTAAGTATAACCTGGTTGTGATTAGAATTATGATCATTCCTTTTTTTTCTGCAAGTGAAATAATGGCAAGTAAAATGAGGAACAAATTTAAGCACAAACACACACAAAATAATCTGTGGGAATCGTTCTTGCCTGTTTAACGTTTTTACACACGGGCTTGATTGTTTGTTTTGTTGTTGTTGTTTTTTTTTTTAAACATTCTTGCATCTATTTAAAGTTGATGTTCTTTGTAGGCAGCCCAGAAAACGAAAGTATTATTATGACATTGGTGAAGCGAGACTGGCATGAGATCAATGAAATTGAACAAGAGAATTATATGACATCCATGGAATAATAGCTACCTGCTCGTATATAAAATCCAAGATCTTCTAAGTGACACAAAACAAGTACATTCTGTTCCAAGCTGTTCTCAAGTTAACCCAGCAGAGTCTGCAGTTCTGAAAGACATAAGTAAAAAGGTTTGGGTTTGATGGCGTTAATAGGAATTTTTCAAAGTAATTCTATAATTGAATATATATATATATGATGAGGCGATGCATTGAGGTTTATTAAGTGATTAAATCTAACTTGCCATAACCATCTAACATTACTTGTACGTTTTTTTGTACTGTTGATATTTTCATTAAAATATGAAATTAACTCTGTCCATCTTATGGTCTCTATGTGTGTCTTCTAGAAACACTTTTGTTTTCTTTCCGCAAAACATCAATCTCTAAAATCAAGCTTAAAACGTCAAACGCGAAACAGATAAGCAAGTTTTGGGGGGCAAATAGAATTACAAGAGGTCGCGTCATTTAGGCCAGTATTCTATGAAATAGAATACATGTTTAGTGGACTGATTATGCATGACCGTTCCCCTCAGGTTTGGGATTCTCGGCTCTCCTACCGATCTAAAAGGGTTCACCGGCCTATCTGTTTATTCTAAGAGGCCATAATCCGCTTTCTCAGTGCCAGTGCGGTCAAGTTTCCAGAGTCTCACGCCTGGTACACTGACTGTACTTTTTCAGAGGAATGTGTTTTTGTTTTCTGCCTTGCAAAAATGAATCGTCTATTACCCCATCTATGTGCTGCTCTCTTTGTCGTTTAAAAAAATAAATAAGATTGAGAACATGAATTTGTAACAATATGTCATGAGTTTTGAATTTTGAAAAAAGGTATGTGTTTCTATAAAGAAAATGTTTTGCTGATGAAAAATAATTCTTGCAGCACAACAACAGGAGTGAAAAGCTGAGCATATATAAAATACATGTACAGCCTGTTGTTTTGAACAACTGAAAGAGGTGTTTTGGGCACACAGTCTATGAAGTACAACCGTTGTGTAAGAAAGCAATGTTTATTTTCATTTCTTTTATACCCTTTAAGCCTCACTTAATGTTTTTGCTCTAGTTTTCAAGTACGTAATTTAAAAAAAAATAGTTTTGTTTCTTGCAAAAGATTTAATTTTACCTGATTTGATATTTTAACAGATTGTAGTCAACTCATATTAATTTTTTACTTTCAAATTATTTGCAATTATGCTAGGGTCTTTCCTTTCAATTCTCTAAACCTCTCCTTTTCATTATTTTGAAATGTATTAAAGACCTTATCAAACATGCCAGTTTGGTTTCACGATCTGGAAAAAAACAATTTTGTCAGATTTTTCTCCCACGTAGTTGGATCGGTATCAGTAATGTGGCCGAAACAGGACTCAAGGAAGCCCGCTCTATGGCTGTGTGAAACAGGTATCATTTTCAGACCGTGATGGAACTCGGCCCAGTTGCTGACGGTGAAAATTAAAAACCAACGACAAATTACCCCAGGGAAACTCACTTTTTCTGTTATTAGTGTTAAGACCGAGATCAAAAGAAGAACAAAATACCGTGTCATAATCAACTCGACAAAGCCATCAACAAGTGCCAACTGGACATCAGAGGGAGATGTGTTTAATGATTATTTTAACTTGGTAATAGTCAAGCAACACCAAGCGCTAGAATTTTGCTTTAAAACCAATTAATGGAATGTGGGTGTAAAGATAAAGGGATTGATATTTCTATAATTGTTATGTTTCGCAAACTTCTCTCAGTAAAACTATTTCCTATCAAGACAAATAATTTGATTCATAACTTGTTTCAATATATTAATAACATCATTTGCTTTTACTTTAAAAGATAAGAGCATACAAGACTTAGAATGCTTGTGCGTCTTTCTTTATTGCACAATTCTTTCTAGATTTCGAGCTTTATTTAACAATGTTTCCTCACATCCATTTTCTGCCCATCTCTCTGTTTTTACTGTTTAAGGTGGTATAAAAAATATAAATACTCATTGCTGGCAATCATAAAGATATCAACTTATTTAGATATAATACAGTTAGGAAGGCATTTTCCTTGTTTAACTTGGACATTTTAAATTGATATCCCGCCTCCCTTTCTATCTCTCTCTCTCTCTCTCTCTCTCTCTCTCTCTCTCTCTCTCTTTTCTCTGTCTCTCTGTCTGTATATCTCTCTTTTTATCTCTCTTTCTCTCTCTCTCTCTTTCTCAGTCTGTCTCTCCCTCATTGCCTGTCTCTCTATTTTTGTCTGACTTTCTGTCTACATTTCACTCACTCTCTCACTCCCTATATCGCCTTTTTATACCTTAAAGCCTCTCTTTAATAATATTTAGCTGCTGGTCTCTAACCATCCATCTTCTCTTGCTTTTCCTTTATCATCTATTTTCTGTCTTATTACTCCCACATTCAAAGAAGTGAACGCTGTTTTATTTATGTCTCTTTCTTCCTTGCCTTCCCATTTCCATCCTTATTTGCTTGTTGCTCTCACAGCTAGTGTGTAAGGTTTTTCTCTCATGATAATTGACTTTTTCTTTCTCTTTGTTTTCGCTCACATCTACTTTCTGGGGCTTTCCCTATTCCAAACCGAACATTAAAGACAATGTATCGAATGACACGGCTGTCATTTTTCAATTATCATCTCATACCTTATGAAAACCAATCTCCGTCAAAGGAAATGGATTTTCCTTGAAACATCAGCATGGGCAACCAACTTTGGATGTTTTTTATTCCTCTTGGAACCTGACTCCTTGTAAAGACGAAAGAGACGAGAGTATTATACATCACACCATGGGCCAACGTGTGTGTGTGTGTGGTTTTGGGGTGTGGGGGGGGGGGTATTTGTTTTTTGCCGATTCTATTATTTCAATTTCACAAGTTTCGGGTTATGTTTAAAACTAAAATATTTTTGCTTGATTTTTTGGGGGGTTTACAGTATTGTGTCTCCTATATCCTTTTCACCTTATGTTTTCTAATCTTCATAATGTTGTTGTGGTTTTCCTTATGTTTCAAATATCAAATATCAAATATTATTTCTTAATGTTTTCTACAGAGAAGCACTCCTAAAGCAAATTACTGTCTGTTCTTTTGACCATACAAGAAATATTCTGTTAGCTGGATGACTTGCTAGCATTGTCTGTAAACTCCTATAATAGGATTCGATCCATAATGGTATCAAGTTGCAGTTGTCACGACCCGAGACCACAAAAAGTAGGCTAGTTTGGAGCTGAGAGGGTAATCTGTTTTCAGAAAGCCCATACCAAGAATGCGATAAGTGCAATATAATAATGAGACTGAAACAATCAGATGGAAATGTGATGGAACGAATTTTTTACATCTTTTGATAAAGAAGTGAAGTCGCAGATTATTCCCTTGTTGTTTATCAAGGCGAATACTGTATTATTTTTTCTAAAGCAAGTGAGTCCAAAGAATTCACCAGTTTCGGCCGAGTCAGCAAACTTAATTATAAAAGTTAAAAAGAATAAAGTACTTCTTTTTGACATTTTAAATTTTCTAAGTTTTCCGAAACAGATATTGTCATGATGATCATCGCATGATAGGTTACATATCAATGGTTTCTACCCCTGATTAAGGTGCAGGTATGGGTCTATATTTCGTTAAACTTAGGAATAATTGTCACATAGATTTGCAAGAGAGCAAAAGAAGCAAATATATTTGAAGGACACAATGGAAAAAACAGACATGTCACAAATTTGGATAAATTTATATATCCACCTTTGCCTATGAAGCAGATCTTTTTCTTGCATCTCCACAAGATTTTCGATCCCTAAAACTTCTTTTTAGGACTCTCAATGTTATGAGAATAGAGGGCGGTTTTGAAACTTAAAATTGAATTATCTCGATCGAAGGTTGTCAAATGTGACAGGTTTGGTTTTTTCATTTTTATGTCTTCATTTGTAAAAGCCGGAAAATATAATTCACATAGTAAGAAAGAGAGAGAAATCTCAATCGTGTTTTAGAAAAACGGAAAGAGAAAAGAGAAAATACGCAGCTGATCAAGCAGAGAGAGGAAGATAGAGAAGAAAATCAGAGAAAGGATGTAGTTAGATAGATAGGTAGAAAAATGATAGATTCATAGGTACATACATACATACATGCATGCATACATACATACATACATACATACATACATACACACATTCCAAATAAAAACATACATACATACATACATACATACATACATACATACATACATACATACATACATACATACATACATACATACATGCCTACATACCTACATACGTACATACATAAATACATACACACATTCCAAATAGGGGAAAAACGTAAGGGCGATATTTAGAGTTTCAATATGAAGAAAAAATAAATAGAATCAAAGACATATATAGAAGAAGACTGTGTCGGGAGCCATCAGAAACCTTAGATCGACGTTGAGAAACAAGAGTAGAAGTATAGAAAATAGTGTGGAGGAGGACAGGACACTGAGTTTAAGGCTTGTTGATTAATGATGTTAAGCTTTGTGTTTCTTCTTGCCATTTAGTGAACTTTCTGATAGTCTTTTATTTGTTATTGTTGTTGTTGTTGTAGTTGTTGTTTTTGTTGTTGTTGTTTTTGTTGTTGTTGTTGCTGTCGTTATTGTTTTGCTGTTGTTGTTTTTCATGTCTAGCTTCGTTTACTCCCTGTGAAGTTTATTTAAAATTATGAGACAAAGAGAGATTGGGAGATAGATGATGGGTGGGGGAGACAAGGAGAAATTAAATTAAGGAAACAAACAAGAGGGGGAAAAGGAAAAGAGAAATAGATGAGCGGACAAGAAAAATACAGATAGACAGACATACGCATAGACAGACAGGCAGGTATTTAGGCAGACAGAGAGACAGAGAGGAAAAAAAGGGGGGTGGGAGGCTAGAGGCAAAAATTAAGTCATGGAGCGATGCGTAAAATGGAAACAGAATTGAGGAGAGAGAGACAATGAAAAAGCAGAAACAGAAAGATAGAAACTGGACCTCATAATAGAGAATGAACATTTGAATCTCGGATATGTCATATTATTTATTGTAATACACAGAAAAGACAGATGAGGAGGGATTTGTCTCATAAATTTCGAGATTCTCAAATATGGCCTTTACCGATTGCTCTTTCTTAAAGGCGAGTAAAGTCGTGCACATACGTTCCATTACAGCTCCAATTGCCATTCTTTTACTTTTCGCTCTTTATTGAAACCCCTCTCAAATTTTAGACCCTGCTTAACAGAAAACTACTGTTAGAAACTATTAGCAAACGCCACAAAAATGAAGTATCACAAACATGCATTGATCATTGTGTTTAGGATTAGAGTGCTATGAATGTCATACTTCATAATATTCTGCGCCTTGTATCACCGTTCTTTACCAAAAAAAATGATAAACAACCTTGGTTCTTTTTTTTTTCTAAAACATGAATAGCCAATATCCAAGTTGCCCCCCTTTCCTTGCCTGACATCAATGCGTAGCCATAACAAATGCTCAGAAGATGGGACAAAATAATGTTTAAAATATTACATTCCTAGCACTTTCTTCTCTAACATTGCGATTAGAATTTCAGCTTTTTTGTACATAGTTGTATTATGGAGGAAAATTGCGCTTATCCCTTACTGTAAACATATCGATCTAGCTCTAGATTTGTGATTGCTTCTTTTACTCTTTAGTATAACAAATAATGTGGAGTAGAAACGGGAAAATAATATTCTCAATTAAAATTATATTTTCGCCTCTTAAATTTCAGTATTATATTTGTAATGATCCAGTTTGTTTGTTTTTCTTTTTTGTTGTTTTCTTTATTTACCGAAAGAGACTGGTGAAACTTTTTTGTTTGTTGGAAACACTGAACAAGCCTCAGGATTATGTATTATCTAAATAACGCTTTTATTCTATTTTTTTTGGTCATTTCAAAGACGTATATTTTGTTTCCTTTTAAAGAAGATTTTGCTTTTTGAAAACGACTACTGTAATTTTTCAACCAGTAGAAAATCACATATTTTATGTACCAATTCAAAGATGAATATTTAACCCAGTATGCTTTACTTTAAATCTAATTATCTAGCTTTCTATAGAACTTCAAAAACCCTTTGTCCATCGGATTCACTATGGGATATAAAAGGGTCCAGAGATTCATTAAAACACCAGTAACTTTAGAAATCCTGTGAATTAGAGTGATAGAAACGTACTTTTCGGAACTCTAGCAATGATAACAAGGAAAAAACCAGTTTGATGATATTTTGGCACACAATTGCCTATTTGTTTCTTCTCTTTTTTGTTGTTTTCTTTTTTTATTGTTGTTTTGACCTGCTGCTACCATCGAGCATAAAACGCATTTCTTAAATCCCCCCCCACCCCAAACCCTCTCTCTCTCTCTCTTTTTTTTTTCTTTCAATCTCTATCTTCCTCTCTCTTGCTTTCTTTCTTTCTCTCTTTTTCTCCCTTTTCTCTATCTCCCCTCTCTCTGCCTAACTTCCCTCTATCTCTATCTCCATACGTTTCTCTCTCTTCTCTCGTCTCCTTTCTCTCTCTCTCTTACTCTCTCTCTGTCTCTCTCTCTCTCTCTCTCTCTCCTCTCTCTCTCTCTCTCTATCTTTCTTTTTTTTGTTTCTTTTTAACCTCATAGCATTACCCTTTTCTTTGCCTTCGTCCGCCAGTCTCTCTCTCTCTCTCTCTCTCTCTCTCTCTCTCTCTCTCTCTCTCTCTCTCTTTGTCTCTATGTCTCTCTGTCTGTTTTTGTCTGTGTCCTACTCTATGTTTGTCTGTGTATGTCTTTGTCTGCTTATCCGTCCGCTTAAATCTTAATCTCTTTGCTCCCAACCTGTCTCCCTCTTCCCGTCGTTCCTTGTCTTAATTGATTTGGTGAAACAAAGCTGAACTCACGCAATATTGTAAACAAGGCTATCAGTACATCTGTTGAATGCTGGAGAAATGGAAGTGGGAGCTATCAGTTACTGCCGGCAGAAACTGGGTCTCTTATTGATTGTGGTTTAGTTTTTGTTTGTCTAAATTGTTTCACGCTGCATCCTCACGGATTTTTTGTTGTGGATCTTTTTTCTCTGTGTGTGTGTTTTTGTTGTTGTTAGACCTCTTTTTAATTTCAAGGACAACGCGATGAAATCACTCGTCCTGTCTTAACTGATATAAGGGCGAACCATGATTATGCAAGTGTGTATGGTAATAAATACCTCATCGGTTGGATAGGGACGGGCATAGTTCTATTTTTTTATTTACAGTTTATTTTAGATTGTTTTTAATAATGATGCCTATTGTTTACAGGTTTATCCGAGATTGTAATAATTTTGGAGAAACGTTAGTTATACATCTATTGTGAGTATTCACATTCTTTGAAATATCGTGGTAGCCAACTGTCAACAAGAGTTTACTTCCTTCAATTTGGCCATACTGGGTCTTGTGTAGATTTTAGAGGCTGTCTACTGTCTGTTGCAGCGAGAAAACATGTTGCAGCCCCGCGTTGGGTGGAAGCACCAGCGTCTCGCGGATCGATAGTGCTACTACTAGATAGGATTTCTGTGCGTCGCACACCGATCAATGAACATACCGGCGCCCATTCTCTTCGCCAGCAGGGGCTGGCTAGTGGCTACAAGCCCTGCGTGGGACTCACACTATCACTCTCTACAACTGTTCGCACTCTTCCCATTCGCTTCATTCCAGTGCCGTGGCTTGCAAGAGCTACGTCGTGTCTTTAACTGCTCTTTGTTGTTATGAAAGTTTATTTCAAAAAGGGGGAATAACGTGCAAGTGTTTGGAGTTTTTCAGTGTCCCTTAAAATATTGATTTTCAACATTTCCTGTGGTTAACTGTGCGTGTCTTTTCCAATATGATATGATATAAATACGAAACGAGAGTTTCACCGGGGAAAACTTAACCTGTTGTCATATGAATACAATGAGATAACAGCGGTGTCTTATGATGTGAATGACAATATAATCTTAAGTAGTGCGTCGCTCCCCGCACTCCGTGCTGCGGCAACACGGTGCTAGGCTAGCACACACACTGCCCTCTGTGCCAACTCAGTGCGTTTGTAGTAGACAAACAATGCGCCCCATTCATTGGGCTTACAGGTCACTCTCTCATAGCCGAGTCACTGGCACAGAAAGGTTCCAGAGTTTCCGTGTGTCTAAGTGACAGCTCACTAGGTCTAGCTTTAGCCAAATCCTCATACCATTCGGGCGGAATTGACAGGAATATTATGTTGTGTGAAACGATTTAGTTTAGATGGCCAAGATGGCCACCGGCGTTCTGAGACGCGGACTGGACCCTGGAAAATTTGGTGGATATATTTCTAACTCTTCAATGAGAAATTGGAAGTAAAGGATTACATGATCTTATAAATGATGTCTCTTTTGTGTGTTTGCGGTAAGTTGTGTAATACTCTTTTGTAAAAACAATTTTCTTTTCCCCTAAAACACAGCCCAAAATACCAAACTTGTAAAACTTGGGAAGATATTTTCAGATAATTATGTCTGGTTAAGATTTAATAAATTTAAAAACCAGTCATTAGATCTTACATTTTTTTGTATGGAATAAAATGTGTAGAGTTTAGCATCTAGTCAGCCTAGGTTTAAAAACCGAAAACCAGCAACCTTGTTCAATAGTTT
The DNA here is from genome assembly GCA_003991915.1 of Elysia chlorotica. NCBI lineage: Eukaryota > Metazoa > Mollusca > Gastropoda > Plakobranchidae > Elysia > Elysia chlorotica. The sequence continues at coordinate 366,698 of RQTK01000184.1, forward strand.
TATATTAATCATTCGTAATTATTGGCGACGGAAATAAAGCATTTAAGCGATTGCAGTAGATCCAGCTCCAACATTTATACATCTGCGTTTACACAGGGATTTCGAAAGTCTTCACTTCAGTTTAACATCTAGAAATCTAATCTCGATTTGTTATGCTTTGGAAAAACAGTCATGTTTCAAGAACCGGACCAGGGTACATATATATACATGTATTTCCAGACCAGACTTGACGAATGTGTATGTAAATAAACGCAGAGATTCGTACCGTCTTCTTTCGCAAATTAAGCTACATCTCTCCCTACTGCAATAGATTTCCGTTGAAAAAATCTTTCCGTTAAAAACAAAATACAGAATGATTGGGACCCTCCAATATCGTCTTCACATGACATGACTTCATTTGGTTAATAATAATTAGGCCTTTATTGTTTATTTTATTCCTTTACTAGTGGGCGTGCTCTAATAAAGATCAATAGCAAGTGACTTTGCATTCTCGTTATAAGCCTAGCTATTCACAGCGCCTATAGTCTTCTTTAAAAACATGAAACACATACACGTATGTGCACTCCCTTCCGCCCCCTCCCCCTAAAATGACCTTTTCTGCTTTGCTGTCTGGTTTCTCTCTCTCTCTCTCTCTCTCTCTCTCTCTCTCTCTCTCTCTCTTTCTCTCTCTCTCTCTTTCTCTCTCTCTCTCTCTGTCTCCCTGTCCCTCCATTTATACCTGTCTCTGTCTCTCTCTCGCTCTTGTTTTTTTCCTGATTCTCTCCAAAACTTTATTCTCTGTCTTCTTTGCATGTGGCTATGTCTTTCTCCTAAGGTTTAATTCTTGTAAATTAAACGCTAAATACGCGAACAAAATTGTTTTACTTTTTTTGGAAACAGAAAGATACAAGTAATTTTATCAAATTTCACAAAATAATGAGGCATTAGGGCCAAACTTACAGTGTGTACTTTCATTAAATTGGGTAAAAAAGAAGAAGATGAGAGAGGGGGACTGGATGAATGTCAAAAGTAGAGACAAGGATACCGCAGCAGAGATCAAAATAACTAACCGAGACAAAACGATAGGTGTTATAATAATAATTATAAATACATACAAGTTAGATAGATAGATAGATAGAAAAATAAATAGATAGATAGATACATAGATAGATAGAAAGAATGATGGATAGATAGATAGATAGATAGATAGATAGATAGATAGATAGATAGATAGATAGATAGATAGATAGATAGATAGATAAAGAGAGAGAGAGAGATAGAGAGAGAGAGAGAGAGAGAGAGAGAGAGACTCTAGACGTAAGCAAGGACTGAGTAGACATTGAGCGGTTGCAAAGAGATAGACAGAGAAAGAGGCATACGGCCATGAAACACATTGGAAGAGAGGTAGGAAGCGACGAACTGAGATAAAGAAGTAAGAAAGAAGATACAGACAAATAGAATTGCCGAACAATTATTACAAAAATAGTGAGGGGTAGATTTAATGCGGGAAGTAGAAGAGAGAGAGAGAGGGTCTCTCTCTCTCTCTCTCTCTCTCTCTCTCTCTCTGAGAGAGAGAGACAGAGACAGAGAAAGACAGACAGACAGACAGACAGACAGACAGAGAGAGAAACAGAGACAGATATAGAAATATAGTGAAGTGAAGTGAGATAGACACACACAGAGTGAAAAAAGGAAGGGACACATTTTACATAAAATGCATTGTGATCGCATGCGTAAAGAAAATAGTGGCAGCAATCAATACAGAGTAAAAAAGGTTTCACCAATTTGCGCCGTGTGCTTCTTGAATTATTAATTTCAGAGCACTACGTCATATTTGCAGCCGACTCTCAGGTTCACGGGAAAACGAAGTAACAGCCTGACATCATGTTCAAGTCGGTACTTGCGTTAATCACATAGTAAGGGAAACTAATCAAAATTTGTTGAACGTTCTCTTCGTTATTTTCAAAAGTTACTTTAGCCAGTGTAGTAAAAAAATTATTGTAATTTTTCTTGTAGGTCAAATATATCTAAATAGTATACACCATCAGCCTGTTTGTTCACCATGTATTTACAAAAGCGGTATAACCTCTTGTCCTGCTGAACTATTTAAGCCTTCTAACGATCACACAATCTTTTAATATCGATCCCATTGGGTATCCGCTCCGTTGAAGCTCTCCAGAGGGCCATGTAAACTTCGAAATACTTTTAAGTACTTTACAATGAATTTTTTTTTTTTACATTGAAAAAAGGACAGAAGTTCTGTTTTAGATTTTTGTTATTTCATCAAATTGTTTCAGCCCCAGCAATGAGTAATGCTAAAATATGTGAATGGTCCCGGTGCCAACATTCAAGTTAACTAACAAAAGAATAAATCGGGCAGACGGAAATATATCATTTGCTTCACAATAGCACTGGGAATATAAACATCTGAGAAACGCGTCTAGTTGTTGAACATAAATCGTGCCTTCCAACCAAGAAGCACAGTCTTTTTTGTGTGTACAAATATATCTTATCTTATATATTCTCTATTAATCTTGCGCCTCTCACAGCATTGTAAATTATGAAAATGACATAGTGTAGCGATGGTAGCTCAATCGGTTAGTCATCTGGGTTGAGAGTGGGTGTTCGATGTTTTAAATCGTATCTGATGCCTTAGCTATAAATAGGATCCTTTAGAAAACACACTACATGACATAGCAGTTTGGGACGATTGTTAGAACGAGGTGTTAAATCATGTGAATGGACTTGTAAATTAACTCCAGAATTAGCTATATATTTTATAAATGACCTAAAACAGGCCGTCTATTTCCTGTTTTTAATAAAATAAGAGCTGACTCACTCTCCAACTCCAATCCATGACCAACCATTACGCAAGAGGTTATCAGCTTGATAATACTTCCACAGAGTTTCTGACAATATCTTTTCTGTGTTTTTGTATTTTAAGTATCATTTAAAACGGTGTTTGCGATATCTCAATTAAGTGAAGCGTTAACTAAGCATGTATAACATAATCCTTATTGATGGGGGGAACACGCCTTCTGTACCTTTCGTTTAATGATTTGCAGAACAATATTATTATTTAGGCATCTTATTTCTTTTCTCCTTGATCATTTTTTTATATATTTCAAAATATTGTTAAAAATTATGCAACTTATAAATCCTTGCAAAATGGTTAATATCAAGATCAAGATCTTTGATTTTAATGCTATCTTTTTCATTTCTACCACTTGCTCTCTCAGTCGTCATGCTCGTTTGCATGAATCGTCATCATGGTCGTCATTTTTTTTCGCCACGACAATGAGAACCATCATCATCATCATCATCATCATCATCATCATAATCATCATCATCATCACCATAATTATCACCATTTCAATCAATATCATCATCATCATTTAGTCATTTCAATCAATATCATCATCACCATCATCATCACCATTTTCATCATCATTAATATAATCGTCATCGTTATCATAAATATCACTATTGTTACTGTATATAAGATATATATCATCATCATCATTTAGCCATTTTAATCAATATCATCATCACCATCATCATCACCATGTTCATCATCATTAATGTAATCGTCATCGCTATTGTTATTGTATATATTTTATTATAATTATTATTATTATTATTATTATTATTATTATTATTATTATTATTATTATTATTATTATTATTATTATTATTATTATTATCATCATCATCATTACCATTACTATTATTACTAGTGATTACCAAATGCGATCTTAATAATGAATATTATTAGCTTGGAAAAGTGTACAGAAGTCAATTTATCATCACATCCATGGAGCATAGTTTTGCGCCATGTTTATGTCTAGACGTCTTAAAGTTTTCGCTTTTGATCGCGATTTTTAACAAGAATTTTACTTTTTTTCTATTGCAGTGAAAAAAGCACAGCTGGTCGGCAGTGAAGGTACGTTTTTAATTCATTCTTTTTCACGACTTCAACGAATGATAATTCCTCTAACTGATCGCACTGACTCGTTTAGTTTCTATTATCGTAGACTATGAAGTCTTCCACGTAGATCTATTATCATGATTCTAATGTTTATAAATTGCTTACCAATCGTTACTGCTCCCTTTTTCTCTAAGGACTGTATTGCAGAAGACTGTCTTTTACACGTAAATGTAGTAATTAATTATCTACTGTCTTGTATCTTTTTGCAGTATAATCTTCTCAGGTTTTATGTTATTTCTTTGTTTGTTTTTTATGTTAAGTGCACACAAAAATGTTCGTGCTACCCTTTACCTTCGAACATTTGACCCAATCTTCCTAATTACGAAGTCATTAAAACAATATTCCAAGGGATGTAAAACAATATTTTTTTTTCACAAAATCCTTCTCTTCTCTTGTAAATCTTTGTGCAAATACTTGTTTCTACAACTTCCTGTTTCTATTCTTTCACCCTAATCTCTATCTCTGTTGAATTATCTCTCTCTATCACTCTCTCCCTTTACGTCTCTGTTACTTTCGTTTTTCTTTATCTATCACCTATTATGTATATGTAATAATATTTATTATAATATTCTTTCACTGCCATTTGTATGTCGGTCTGTCTGTTTGTCAGTCTGTCTCTGTATCTATCTCTATCTCTATCTCTATCTATCTATCTATCTCTATCTCTATCTATCTATCTATCTATCTATCTATCTATATACATATATATGTGTGTGTGTGTATGTATGTATGTATAAATGTTTTCGCCCCTCCCACTCTGTCTCCGTTAAAATATGCTTTGTTATAATTTGTCTCCCACATAATGCTCAAAACCCCTTTCAGAAGATACGATCATAATAACGCAGTTTAAGACTATAAGTAGCTCTTTCTATTGGTACCTAACATAACCAATGTTTGTTCAGACAGATTCATATACCCCATTTCAACTTAAAAGATATACATGTTAAATACATCTCATATACGACATAACATATTTTGTTATCTTTGATTTTTACTTTTTAGTTCAACTGGCGAACATTGTGACTATGTGGTGATAGGTCTACTATTTTTCACTCATTTTTTATTTTTTCAAGTGAATTATCATTACATTGAAATACTCATTTCTCTACTTGCTATTTGGGTAATTTCTTTTTCACTATTAAAAAATGTTCTTTACCGTATGCAATTTTTTAAATAGTAATTTAGGCCTTAAATTACCATTTTAATTTTTCTTATAATGAATAATATCTACATTTAAATAATGATTTGCGCCTATCTTTGCCTATTTACCATTACCCCTCGACTCCTTGCCGTTCTCACCCTCCCTTTCATCATTAACCTGTACTTCTAAATCTCTCTCTCTCTCTCTCTCTCTCTCTCTCTCTCTCTTTCTCTCTCTCTCTCTCTCCTTCTTAACGTCTCTTTGCTCTGGAATTAAATAACAAAATTTAACTTTTTTTTCTTCCTTCGTGCGATTTTTGAGCGACTTGAACCTTAAATCATCCCGAAACCAGACGCGGATCACACGCAAACCCTTCATAATCCACCGGGCCAGGCGCAGGTTTAACAGGGGAGGGGGTCGCCCAGAAATCCATTGGTAGAGATAACAAGGGGGAGATGAATGAAATGGAAGTATTGATCTCCTGGACGGATGTTATCCCTGGGCCATACTGCCCGCGAAATAGGAATTCTTATGAGGAGAGAAGCACTCCTCACTTCTCACTCCTCAGTCCTCAGTCGATTTCCCCTTATCCTCCGGCAAACATTGAGGCCTCGAAATTTATTGTTGTGAAATGTTTTTTTTTGTCTAACCTTTAAACATTTTCTATCAGACCTTTGCATTCAACGTTTAGAAAATAGCATTTTTTTCGAAGAAAAGAATGTCAGGGGAAAATGCAGATTTCAAAATGTCATTGTGTTTGACCGTACCCTTTATGGCTTGAAGATCATTAAAGGTCTCGCTATATTAGTAAAAAGTCCTAAAGCTTGATGGCAGGTTTATAAAAGTGACAACTTTGTAAGTCTGAAACTGCGAAATTAAATGAATTACAAGATAAAAATCATACTGATTATTCAATTAGAAAACATCAATGCCTTTTGGTTTGTTTCCATTGAAGCAATGAATAAAATGTAGTCGTGTAAAAGAGAGCATTAGATTACACAGTGTGAGTGCAGTTTATCACTCGGTGAAATTTTAAGGTCTCAAGTAGTTCCTAAGCGCTGGTACGCACTGTTCTGTTATTTTAGATATATACTTCTTGGAAAACGATATCATTTCTACTATGACTACTTCAACCATCCATGCCCTCCATCATCTCTCTCACTCTCTCTCTCTCTCTCTCTCTCTCTCTCTATCTCTCTCTTTCTCTCTCTTTCTCTCTATTTGTCCATTCATCTCTTTCCGTCTGCATGTATGTCTGCCTCTCTTTTATTTTTAATCTATATGTCCTATCTGTCGACCACTATCTACATGTCACTTGTACTATGTCTCCTATTTATCCGCCCCAGGGGAAATCTTTGCTAGCCTGGTTGGTTGCTTCCGTTACTCACAACACTAAATATACACAATTAATCCCTTTTTTTTTTAGGTATCCTTGATTTTATTTCCATCTCTGTGTCTTTGCTTTGTTGTTGTGTTTTTTATGGAGGCGGGGGAGGGGTGGCGCTGTGCATTAAAAAGAATATGCCTAGTTCAAGGATTGCCACTAAATGTTATTTTTTTTTTTTACACAAGGAAGGCTTAGCCATCATAAACCGTGTTTAAAGTCCACTCATTTAATACTTTTAAAACCAGAACACCAAATGTTAGACAAGAAATACCACGTTCAGATTTGTGTACAAACGCTATCTAGATCCTTACGTAACAGAACCTGCAATTATTACATCGATATGCGGATCTTAACTCCAACAAAGGTCATAACGAGACATTTCACCCACTGATATCTAACAAGATAAATGGTTTTCAGTGTTAAGTATAATTTACTGTCACCTTGTCACTGCTTCTGGATCATCTGACGGAAGAAAGAAACATCGATTTTAGCTTTGTCGAGAAAATTTCAGTGGATGATAGACATAATCAGATCTTATATAATCCTGGGGAAATTTGGTTCACTATGTTAGAACAGCGCTGCTACTATAGAGTCGTAAGACGAAACAGGTACCCCCTCCCTCCTTTTACACAAGTAAAAAAACTGAAAAAAAAATTGGTACAACAACTTGCAGCAAAGATGTCTAAATATGCAGATGTATAATACATAAATTAAAATCAGGTAAGTGCGTTTTAGATTGAGCCCTTTGCGTCGCCTTCTATTTTCCTTATTTTCTCTTTTCTCCATCAATTCAATAACCTTTTACATATTTGTGGAGGAACATTGTACGACGCAACAATATAATTGATGTCTCCTCATAATCTCCTATCCTGTCTGATCGCTTAATGACACTTAATTAGGTCAATGGGACAATCTGTCTGGAACCCAACATGCCATCCTGCCAAACGTTCCTTATCGATTGAATCTTATGCAACTTTTGTCCTCAATCCAATGAATGGAAAAGTAATTGAATGAATAGTACGCACGCAAATAGCTCGCAAAGTTGTTTTCCTTACTTCATTAATCAATGGCAATTGTCCGCGGCTCGCCACTTGAAGTAAAAAAAAAAGTACTGTGTAATTCTTGGATTTTGTGTATTTTCACTTTCCGGACGGTTTACAACTGTCGACTTAGAAACGTTTTACGGATCGTTTTGTTTTGTCAAATATTTTGTTGTTTGGCCACCGTTGTGTGAGCTGTTTGTCAGGCTATTAATCGCCCATTTCACAGCACTATTGCAAACATAGATCGACTTCTGTTGTTTTAAAAATTATCCCTCTCTCTGCTGAAAAAAATTGGTACAACAACTTGCAGCAAAGATGTCTAAAAATGCAGATGTATAATAAATAAATTAAAATCAATTAAGTGTGTTTTAGATTGAGCCCTCTGCGTTATTTATTATTTATGTCTTTCCAACAGCTGCTCTGTTGGTGTCAATGTTTAAATGTAAATCCAATTCAACACAATGCCAAATGCCAAATGCAACTTTGCAATACTTTTTATCATTAATTGTCTAGCAAGATAAACAAGATTATCGCATTAACGTCCATTTTAATCTTTTTCAACCTTTTGGACGCATAATGATTCTTATCACTACATCATATCCAAAACTGAAGTATCCCCATGGCCATTTAGAAACACGGCATCCGTAAATGTAAATCCAATTCAACACAATGCCAAATGCCAAATGCAACTTGCAATACTTTTTATCATTAATTGTCTAGCAAGATAAACTAACATTCCCATAGAAAACTAGTTCTGTGCTGTACAGACATTTAACCGTTCTTTATGCTAGATCAAATAAATGTCATTATAAAGCAGATTAGAAGTAAGTCATTACCCCCCCCCCCTCTCTCTCTCTCTCTCTCTCTTCTCTCTCTCTCTCTCTCTCTCTCTCTCTCTCTCTCTCGTGAGCTGTTTGTCAGGCTATTAATCGCCCATTTCACAGCACTATTGCAAACATAGATCGACTTCTGTTGTTTTAAAAATTATCCCTCTCTCTGGTCCTCTCTACCTCTCTCTATGTCTCCCTGTCTCTGTCTCTGTCTCCGTCTTTGTCTCTTTGTTTACTTCTTTATTGTCTGTCCGTCTGTTTGTTCTTTGCTATGTGTGTGTCTCTTTTTCTATTTATCACTCTTCTCTCTTTTCTATATTTATAGCTGTTGCGAATTTTCAGGCAATTGGTGGCATTTTGTTTCACCCTCACTCGGTTCACCCCATTACCAGACTAGTGATTCAACGGGCGGAATGACCCCTATTGTCTCATTATCTGCTGTACGGCCGCATTTACTATTACATGTACATTGCTGTTTAGATTCTATGTAAAGGGGGGGGGGGGGGGGGGGGGATATAGATTTTTTTTTTTATTTAAATCACAGGCCTGATGTCTTTCTCACAAATAATAGGTTTTTCTCTTTACTGACATTATGAAATAAGCTAAAAACAAAACAGATAGAAAACTTTACAAAGTGTAATAAAGAGAAAACACAAGATCAGAAAAAGTAAAACACAGGTAATTGAGCCTGTCACCTGCTGTTAGCAGTAAAAACAGGGACTGTAGACACGAGTGGCAGTTAACAAAAAAAAAATTAATAACATATAAAAGGAAGACATTTGAAGCTAATGTTATAACATGTTTCTAAACAATGGGAACAGTCAAATACAAAGCAGTTCCACAAAAGGAAAATATTTGTCCATGTCCAATGTTTTTGCACCCCCTTATATTTAGCAGCATTTAGTTGTACCACAGAGAAGGCACCATGCATGATGCCTTTTAGACTCTGGGCCTTGTGTCTATAAATACAATAACAAATGTTGCAGCAGCATTCAAGGCTGACATTTTGGATTGTTAAAATGTAAATCCATTCACCAGTTTTTCATCACTTCACCAATATGTAAAGTCTATTTCTGGCTGACAAATTGTATATCGAGCATAATATTATAAAATGAAAATGTTAAAAAAATGCTGGAGCACTGATTAGAGGACAAAATATAACTATTTTACCAAAAAAAAATAGAAATAAGTATCTGCCTTAAAGGGCTACAACAAAAACGAAAGAACTTGGAAGCACAGCAGTATTACAATCCAATAATCAAAAAGCAAATATAAAATAACAAATATATATATATACTTTCATCAAAACATTTCTTGTTTTAAACCTTTTTTAACAGTTTCCAAAATTATAGAGCAATTCATTACAATAACATAAACAAGTCAGTCATAAGAAAATAAACAAAATGTATTTGATTTTTGTTATTTTTTTTAAATAGGAAAGGTGCAAAGACACCTTTAATGTATCATTTTGGTGTTCGATGTTCCGAGGTTTTTCAAATAAAAATCACATAAATCTCAAATGCATTTCTCCAATATGTTTTCGTAGCAATTTTTGATTACCACCACAAAGATGAAAAAAATTCTCAAATTCTTCTTAGTATTCTACCACATTGAACATATTGTAATTTTTTCCTCATGTCCAAATTGGTCAGATGCAGCTAATACACCATGTTCCGTAGGTTTTTCTTTTCTCTTTCAAACAAAGGTTTCTTTTCTAAAATCAACTGATAATTACAGTAAAGATTCTCTGAGACTGAAGATTTAAGGAAATGAAAAAAAAAATACAACATTGTAAAATTGCTTATTTTTATTTGTGCACTGACATTCTTGGGTGATCGAATAAAAAGGCAATTAGCAGCAGCGGGAAACATGTTCTGAAGGACTGCTCTGGCAAATTGATTATGCTGTTTTTACTACTACTACTACTACCACTACCACTACCACTACCACTACTACTACTACTACTACTACTACTACTACTACTACTACTACTACTACTACTACTACTACTGCCACAGCAGTGTGACTAAACAGGTAGGAAATTCAACGGAGCTGCTACAACGAATGAGGGTAAATACCTATAATAGAGCAATATACGTAACAGTTTCCGAGTAAATTATTAGTTTTATTAATGTTATCTATTTACAGTTACAGTGAAAGTTATAGGATATTTTTCTTCCACAGTTTTGAAATCAATACTTTGGCATTTTGTGCCATGTGAAGAATATTTACTTTTGTTTTGTTATTGTTGTTTGTTTTTTTTGGAGAAAAATCAAACCGACTGTAGACTATTCATTTGAAAGTATGCGTTGCACAATTTGGACTACTCATATTTTTGTTGTTTGTATATTGCATTAATTAATGTCGGTGTCCTGTTATCTTCGCAGAGAGTGATAAGAATTTTGAAAGTGCCGAGTATGTTTGCGATAGTAGTTTTCAGATGCTAATTCCATCACGAAAATTTTGAGAATGGGCCATTATTTACATTCAAACGTTATGCGACTCAAAACTCCAACATCTTTCCCTGTGGCTTTTTTTCCAGCCAAGATTACAACTTGAGGCAAATTTAGTTATTTCACCTTAATTTTGAAGAGTACAAAAATGTCCATCCTTAGATCTCCTTATGCCCTATGCTGTTGTAAACATTCACTGGAAGAATGTAGACGTTCTCCATGCAGACATATCCATGTAGGAAGCACTTGGTGGCGGTGCCTGGGCTCCCCACACGGGAATGATTTATTGAAGAGCTCTGCCTGTGCACACAGCCATTATGAACTGATTTATTTGCTGGGGACTGTTTATGGATGGTTCCTAATGGAGGCCTCTCCCCCTCGATCGATAGGCTTTGCCACACGATTCTTGAAAATCTCTTACTTTTACTCACTGCTAAGCGGTCAATAGGGAATCGCTCACATTTTGTTAAAATCCAAGAAGCAATCATGTTCAAAGTTTTCAATCCGGCTTCCTGTTCGCCCGATCTACAATTGGGGTATTTACCTTTTTCTTTCTGAACAATGTCGCGATGTTATTTCAATTTTTTGTTACCAGCTGAACAGATTCCTTTGATCGTTTAATTATGCGATCTGCCATACAACTATATTAAGAAGGATGCCTAGGATTCTCTTGTATGCTTTAGGGCTCACGACCAAACAGTGGCACTGAATGAATAGTGATTTTATAATCTAGAAAACATGAAAGTAAGATCCAGAGTAAGGAATACATTTACAATCAGGCTGTCGTATAAATATGGACCGTGGACGAAGATTAGTTTTTAATATTAAAATATCATTAGTCAGATCCGGGTTTTAACTTAATAGTACTGTTGTTCTTGTTTCCCCTAGTGCTTTCCTTAGAAAAAATCCTACCAAGGAATATGAAGTATATTTTAAATAAATATATTGAAAACGTCAAAGAAAACTAATTTGCTTGGCGGTAATGCTCATGGCAATGGTACCCAACTCTTGGATCGGGCACTTATTTTGATCATTTTCCAAGTTTATTTAGAAAACGTTAACACTGTAAAATTAAGTTTCGTATTTTTTCGTGGTGGCATAATTATGTTCTTTAGTACAAAGAATGTTTCGAGAAAAAACAAACTAAAGAAATATTATTAAAAGGCTTTTTGCGAAAAAACTGCAAATTTTGCAGGGAAGAAAGAAACATGTCTGGCTATAGATTTGATCGAAATGAATTAGAGAGGCTTGACATATCTTGAGATATAACCATATAGAAATGGAATTCAAAGTGCTTTTGGGTTGTTGTTTTTTTTGTGGTTTTTTTTCGCCTTTTTTCAATAGATTATGGTTTCGCTCTATCTTCAGTTCTATACTCATGTAAACCAACGGATTACGGGGCCACCGAATAAAACACTCGTCTTGTCACATTTGCCGGTGAAATAACTTTACAAGGCCTTTTAGGCACCCCTGAGAACGGTTCTAGAGCTCAGGTAAAATAGAACTCCTGACACTGAACGCAGATAAAACAAAAGAAATGATTTTTTAATTTAGAAAAAAAGAATCAAATTTTAGAGTGATTCATCTCACTCTTGAAGGCAGGAATGTTACAATTGTCGACTGATACAAATATTTAGGCCTGAAAATAAAGTTAAACCGTCATGTTCATATTGACCATTTATGTCAAAAGTTGAACCAAAGGCTGTACTTTTTAAGGAAACCAAAATCGTTCGATGTTGATGAAACTATTGTGACGTTACTCCACAATGCAACCATATGAAGCATTATCTGTTTTGGCATTACTGTTGGGGAGTCTCCGCAGATAGGACTGGAATAGATAACTTCATTATAAGAGCAGGTGAAATAATTAAACGGGACCTGCCACCTTTCATTGATCTATATAAGAGTCCACTGTTAAAAATATTTAGATGTAGTCAAAGGTACCAACTATCAACTAAATCAGGAGTTTAAGTTTTCTTTACGTAGCGGTCGCATGATTTAACCTAAGCTACAAACGACCGTTACAATAAATCATTTGCATCAGGCTCACGGTATCTTATCTTCAATAAGTTAGACTCCTGGCGTGTGTAGTCACAAAAAATTGAACCCAAAAACTGCTAGGAAGCGTCAATCTTTATTTTTGAACATTAATGCCATCTTCGCTAATGATCGACAGTAAAAAGGTCCTTGTCCTAGTAGTCCTATAAACTAACGGTATGCGCTCATCAAGCTCTTTCAGATGATTACATTGCCACGAAATATTATAATTATGTCCGTTAAATGCTAGTCTGACAAACATTTTTTATCTCTCGAAAACCCAGCTGTTCGATGTAGTGGTTAATGAACTAGAGTCTTTAATTGTAAAGTTTTATTTTTTATTTGGGGGGGGGGGGGGGGGGGAGGTTTTGTTGTTAAATCTAATGTGCATGTGTGTGTGTGTGTGTGTATGGAGAGGGGGGTGAGACTGCTTGTAAATCTAAGTGTGTCTATGTATGTGTGTGTGTATGGAGAGGGGGGTGAGACTGCTTGTGATAGTGGAGGTGTCTATAATATGTCTTTGTTTGTATGGGGGAGGAGGCCTTCGGGAAATGGGGATTTATTATATCTCTTCTTTCTATGTACTAAAGGTTGCAAAACGACACATTGTATTGTACAAGTACAATCGTTAAAAAACATATAATCCATCCCTAAGGCTATGGTCGTTTGCCTATCGCCATTACTTGTTTTAAACGACAGATTTATTTGTTTATCATAATTATTTTATGTTTACGAACATTGGCAACTGCAGGCAATCCGCCACATAATAATCAATTATGAATAATGATCACCTATTGTTTAGCCCGTAGTTTTTGCACTAATTACCTCCATTATTGCGCGTATCCATGAAAGTTTGTATTGATTACGATTGTATTCGTATCCATTAAGAAATAGCATTATCATGTTTTCGTTGTGCATAGTTTTTTTGTTAATCCCTATGCGTTGGTCTCTGATTGACTTTCTTGGAGATAGTTAATTATGTTTAAATGTCGAGGCAGTTCTACTTAGAGAGACACACGTTAAGCGATGCATGTTATAATAATTATATTGATACAGGCAGAATATGCATTATGTGGGAGGATGGGTGGGTTCTTGTGAATAAATCTGACCATTGTAATTACGTTGGTTATTTGTCAGTTTTTCAAGTTAAGTGAGAGTTAGACAAGACGCAATGTTAGCCTGACAATGTAACTTTCAGTAATCCAATGAATGCCTTACAATGTATATATTTTTATTCCCCTCCACTACAACTCATGGCTTTGATTGTTTAAACAGCCTGAAAAATCGTCTTTTTTACTACAGTTCGTTTTCACGGCTTGAAAACTATATTAAAAACAAACAGGTCAAACAGAAATTATTATGCTATTGATCCTTCTAAAAATAAATAGAAAATTGTAGAACGTGTTTACAAAATTCATAGTCGTACCAAAACGCTTACACATTTTTATTGGTAATGATGATTGGTACTAAAATGATAGGGAAAAAAATCAAATTTCTAGTGAATGAGTAGCACAATGCAAGCACTACATATTTATTTCTATAGACAACTTTGCATTTTCAAGTTTATGACTGTATCTTTGTAGATCGAAACGTGTTTATCGGCTGAGATGAAGTTTGGCGTCCTAACTTTCCAGTCGTAGGTGAGATGAATCCGCTGCTTTTCCAACCTTGGACTAAATGAAAGGCCGGCCTCCGCTTCCACCGGAAACAGGGCGATTGTAATTGATCAGTAGCTTCAGTGGCAAGTGTAACGGTTTCGGGAATGAAAGATCTCTCAGAGGACAAGCCTTTCATTTGCGAAGATTCTCCGCGCTCTTCAGACTTCCGCTCCTCATGTATCATTAAATCGATTATCCTATTGCAATCATCATTCCTGAATTTAGGAAACAACAAGACAGTTTGCAACACCATGATTATCATGTTTCTCTCATGTCATGTTTTGATATGTAACGCAGGCATTTGTGCAAGGAAAAGACAAGAGTATTAATTTGATGCTTCATAAGAAAATTATCGTTTACTTTAGACTTGCGAGTTGAGACAATCTAAACGCAAGCGATTGTGGGCTGCGCGAACATGGGAGAATCTCGTTACTCCCCCGGCTCGTTGAGATTTTTAAGAATAATTTCTTTTGTTAATAATGATTAATAACATGCTCTTAACCGTTCTTGCTCACAAGAGAAGTTTAAAAAAAATTTTAGAATAAAGTGTGCAATAATTCTACTAAGTAGTTGCGAAATGGTTATATCAAACAAACGAAAACATAAAACAACACCATTTAGTATCAACAATATTTCACGCAAATTTACTATCACAGGGTGATCTAGTCATTTACTGTGGTCGGTGGAGTAACGGGCTGACCCCCGCGTAAAAGCCTTAAAACGTCAATGTTTCTCAGTCGGCAATTCGGCATATCTTTTTTATTTGTTTATTTATTTTTTTTAGCGTTAAGTAATGAACTGACAAAAAGAAACATATTTGGGGCTTTTTTTTAAGCTATTCAGTTGCTTTTTGTATGTCCAGTCTTGTTGAAATTTCTTATATTTTCAGGCAGATTTAGTTTTCACTTTTTCCCTATCTCCTTTACTCACCCTTATTATTACTTTTACTTTCCAGAGAGGTTTAACAGCTATGTGACCTTGAAGCTCCAGAATGTGAAGTCAACGACCATCCAAGTGAAGGGCTCGGATCCCAGCTGGGAGCAAGATTTCCTATTGTGAGTCCCAGTTGTAGAATAATCAATGTGTGTACGTACGCTAAACACAGCATAAATAAGTAGAAGAAAATAAGTCTTGCTCTGTCTGTGATTCCCTCAGTTACTGGCATACTCTTTGGTCCCTATGTCTAGCTCTGTCTGTTAAATTTTCTAAAGTTGTCGGACTGCCTTATCCGTGTCATAAATAATTACTTAGGCGAAATTGCAATGTTCTGATCGGATCAAGCGGACACATTTCAGAAAGATGAAACGTTTATATTTTTCAAATACGTATCAATTCCGCTCAAATTTTTACGTAGATCTAAGCTTATATCAGATAGCAATTTTTAAGTCATTGCCAGATTGGAGAGGCAGAAGTTTATTCCTTTTCCGTAGGAAAATAAGAGTTAAAGAAATATCACAAAAAGAGCATTAGAAGTGAAGGTCGATAGAGTTTTAAATATTCAGAAATGTGATTTTTTAATAAGTCAAGGTAATGTGACTTGAAGAGCTATTTCAAGAAGCCATGACCTCTGGCAGCTTCAGGTTTTAGTCAGCTCATCAAGGAATGGCGCCCCACATGCTAAATGGCGCGATTCATCCTTGTCATCAAAACATGAACTAGGCAGATGGATAAACATTTACTGGTAATTACACTACCAAGTTTATACTTGTTTACTTGGCTCGCGGATCCAACAAAGACAATCATTGTACTGTTAATATAAATCACATTTTGTTGATCCGAAAATAGATAGGTGGAAATCAATATCAATTTCAAAATATTATCCAAAGAAAACAAATGATATGACTAAAGCAGGCACTCGACATACAATTATCAAGTGCTATGTATAAATTTGGCCGTTGCGATATTTTGAAAAGATCGCCGTGGCCACCAGCAAATTTTATCGTGTATGAGCAGACACTAAAAGTTAAAGCTAGTTTGACATTTCATTCATCCGCCAGCATAGCATCGTATGCACGCAGCAGGGATCAGTCACCACTGGTGACAAACAGATAATTGGAGAACAATAAGGTTCCTCTAAATAACCTGAAGTGGAAGGAAAACGAGAAGTGCTTACCGGAATTATCATTCTAAGAAAAACGTATAATTCTAGTATTTCAATACTAAAATAGAGGGCCAGGAAAAGAACGGGAATTTATTGTTTACATATTATGAAGGTAAATAGCTTGGCTTTCTCCGTCCCTGTTTCTGTGTGGGTTGAATTTTTAAATTCCTTCTAACCAATTAGGATATAGTTTTAAAATTCATCTCTAATTTTGAGAATTAAAACGATAGAATTATTCTCTTTTTCATCATTTCCATATGTTTTTACAAGTTTTTTCGGTATGAAGGGAAAGCTTTCTAACGATCTACAGTTTTGCCAGTTAAATAAAAGTCCGGAATTTTGAACAGCTAAATATTTTCTCTGTCAACGTTAACCTCACTGGCACGTGCCAAAGCATAAAGTTATGTAAAACTATGGGACTATTTCACCGTGCTTTTAAATAAGGTCCATTATCAAAGTTGTGTAGTGCTTCCTGTAGTGGAAAAATAATTGCATCAAACTAAAATCACACGACAGTTACTTTTCGGCGAAAAGAGAAATCTTGCCTTAGCAATATGAGCCTTCGTGAGTAGAAATAGGTCAAAAAGGTAGTGTTATAAAATGCCCTTTGTTATTGACTTTGCGACTGAGTGAGGCAAATATTTTGTAATATCGACTTTCCCTTGCCACAAATCGACTTCCCTTATCTGGGCAGGCCAAAATTGGCTACGTCATTTTGTAACTGGAATGTTATAGTTGTGGCAGTCGGTTAGATTGCTTGGATGAGTTTGGTGGTATTATTCAAGAATAATACACGTAGTAAACTTTTCTTTTTCGTCGTCGACTTCATCGTCGTCTTCTTCTTCTTCTTCTTCTTCTTCTTCTTCTTCTTCTTCTTCTTCTTCTTCTT
>RQTK01000184.1:395464-456775 GCA_003991915.1 Elysia chlorotica
AAGAAGAAGAAGAAGAAGAAGAAGAAGAAGAAGAAGAAGAAGAAGAAGAAGAAGAAGAAGAAGAAGAAGAAGAAGAAGAAGAAGAAGAAGAAGAAGAAGAAGAAGAAGAAGAAGAAGAAGAAGAAGAAGAAGAAGAAGAAGAAGAAGAAGAAGAAGATTAAAAAGAAGAAGAAAAAATGCCATATGACACACATAATGCAAAGGACATGCACACTGTTTTCTTTGTTTGAAACGAATTTTATATAATTCAATAACAAAATCAATACTCGCTCCTTCCAACCCATATAAAGAAAGGTTCTTGGGGTGAAACTTAATAGCATTAGCACTCACAATCTATTCTAGTGACATTTGTGACACTTTGGGCAAGACAATCCAAGGATGATGGTAACAGGAGTAAATAATTATAAAGAAATAGATAATTTTAAACCTAAATTGGGCTATATGTCTTTAGGAAGCCCTTATAAAAGGACGAACACTAAAATACTGTCTTTTTAGCAGCTTAAATCTAAGGCTTTGTCAAAAGGATTTTAGATATGTTAATCTGCGTAAAGTGGGTAAGACTAGATTTTTAATAAGCATACAGTTTGTAATTTAGAGAGCCTAGACTGGTATGTTGTACTCAAAAAGTATCTCAGTCGTTTATAAATTGCTTGTGGTAGGTTAGCAAAAGGTCAAGACATTCAATCAAGGAAAGAAATATTTTAAATCACAATACGTGATATAATTTGAAAACCGTATTAAAATAAAAGGGTGAGGGATACTAGAGTGTTTTTATTTATGTAAATTCTTAAACTTTTTCCTATCTTTTAATAATTGTAAAAACTGTATACTCATTCTCTCTCACTCCCTCGACCTTTCGAACTCTTTCTTTCTTTCTTTTTCTTTTTTTTTAAATCTTGACAACTGATTTTTTTCTTAAATTGATTGGATATAATCATGCATATAAGGAGATGGTGGAAACCAAATCTATTTACCATACGGATAAAAGAATTGGGTAGCCACATTCAGAACTCGTCTAGCATTTTCTGTTGCAAGAGTTCTGGCTTTTGCGCTGATCTCATTTTCCTGAGCTGCCACTAAATCTCAAGTTCAATCAGTTTTCAGTCACCCCGCTGAACTCAGACGCCTTTTTCGTACTCAGATCTGACAGATCTTGTTTGGGTGTTTGAGGGGCGTGCCCAAGCCATCACATTTAGCATCTTTGCTTTGTGGCTCGGCGCATATGCATAATTTGAAGATGGTCACGATGAAGCTTAAATTTTATGGTTTATCGTTTTTCTTTCTTCATAAAATAATTGCGAGTATTCTTTACTATAATAAAACATAAAAAAATCATGCTTTGGTCGTAATAAAACAAAATAAAATATTGATATCATCTTTGCACGATTAATTTATGGATCGTTGAGAATAATACCTTTACGGCTCTAACAAGCGAAGTCTGCATGGCAAGGACAATGTAATCACAATGTAAAATAAACATTGGCATTTATGGATTTTTGTTTTGGGTGTGTCTGACGAATTTTTTTTTACTCTTTGATTGCTTTTACGAGAAACCCGTTGTTGTAGGTTTACCCTTATTTAAAATTGCGATCATACAACATGTTGCTGTTGCTAATATTCCACATTTTAGCTCTGCTGGGAATGAGTATTTTTAGAGTATGTTTATAAGTTCTTTAAGTACAATTTTATGCTAAGGTATTGGGTTATTTACAATTTCATGTCTAAAAATGTAAGTATTCTACACAACTTTTTTGGAACATAAAAAGCCTCAAGGTAGACCCAGATGTCGCATCGCAAATCAAATATTAGGTGGACGATGGTTGGACAAGTTTCGCTACTAAAGACCATAAAACAACAATTACACAGCTACAGATAATGCAGATATCGAATGCAAAAAAAGAATATAAGCTTTTAGAGTGTTACAACCAAAGTACATGTACAAGGCACTTTAGTGTCTTCTTTAAAACCGATAGCTTCTGAAGAAAGGTCAGTTTTGTTTTCCCAAGGAATATCGATTTAGTTTTAAGCTGAAAGTGAAAAAAGCAGGATTGCTCTGTGACGTCAGTAGACTCCTTGGCCAAAGGGGAGGCATTGCATCCAGTTCGTCGCTGAATGGAGAATATTGGTTTAACTCAAGTTGATATTCAAAGAAATAAAACAAAAGTTGTGGTTGCTTTTTTTTTACAGCACCTTCCCCCAAATGCCCAAGGGGCTTTTTTTTTTGTGTAAATAATTGAATGTCAGCCTACCTTGAAATGCGAGAATCACTCCTTATTTCCCTTGAAGGGTGCAAACTAGATAATGCCTTCTCTAGCCTTCGAAAAAAAATATTTGAAAAAAAATTTAGATTGATTGAAAGTAGAGAAGAGCTGGGTTATAATGTTATGTTTTGAACATTACTGCTGGCAGCTGGTGTACATGTCAGCATACGTTTTAAAAATTTTAACGTGAAAAGTAGCCGGACTGGATACTTCGTTTGGCGCGGGTTTTATTGCTGTTTCTGCTCGTATGGAATTTAGAAAATAAAATTTCCGTTTGATTGTCGATGCGCTGTTTACGCAATGAATATCTTTGCGCCATTATTAATTATGACCCGTCTTCTTTTTATTCTTGTAATCTTTTTTAAAGCTTGAATATTAAAGGATGTTCCATATATATATATAGTCTCCTAAAAATTTTTTTTTAAGCTGTCCTTTTTTTTTTAAAGTTGTTGTATCTATTCTATCGTAAAAAAAAATTTTAATCTGTCCTTTTTTTAAAAGTAAATCCAACGTGCATAATAAAATCAATTTCGCTTCTGTGGGCTCAAAATATGCGCGTTCTCTCTATTGCGAATTAGTAATAAAAAAGTCTCTTAATTTAAATGAATAACATGTATGAAGCGCCTTCAATTTTAAAATATAAAAAAAAAATCTCAAAGTGCTTAATTATGTTATGCGGTATCTTCTTGTTTCATGCGTTCGCCTTAATAAAAAAGGAAATAATGAAAAAGGCGTAGGTTTTATCATTGTGTTACTTTTTTAAAGAGACATGTGTCTTTTTTTTATTATTTGTCTCTTGTAGCTATGAACTTCATAGCGCTAAAATGATTGCAAGATTGTAAAGCGGTAAAACTATATCCTCGGTCTTAGAGCATCTCGTGGCGTTTCCTTTTTTTCTTTTAACAGTCTGAGCGCTGACCGAAGGTGCGCTCTGAGTGGTCGCGGAATGTTTGCAGTGGAACGTGACAGATGATAACACTGGCCAGACCTGCTCACGACCTGAGTTACTCACAGACAATGCTCGAATATTTTTGCTTGGGTTGGCCATAGAGATTTGTCAATAATCATTTTAACACTTGTTAGAAAAAGACATTGCCCCATTCATTAATATTTATTACCGTGCTAAATTTCATTCTACATTTCCCCAATTATTAGTTATTGTTTTAAAAAAGTGTTTGATGTGAGCATTTGTCAAGTTTCCAAGTAAGATTAGGAACATGAAAGATATATTCAGGAAAAAAAGGACCTCAAAGTTCACTGATGATGGATGTCCGCTCTACCGACTGTGTTGACTGACTAAAAGGGTGGATTTCTCAAGGGTGACGCCTTACAGTCCGACTGACTAATAGTACATGTAGTATCATCTTGTGGCGACAACTTCACGTTAAGTCGATTAATCCAAGATATGTTACCATACAATCTGCATCCTCAAATGTATCATAGCCTATCTCAAATTGCTATAGAGCAGGGGTTGTCTCTGAGTCTCTGTTATGCCAGATTTACATGTATGAGACCCTGAGTTCTCTATTATGCACATTAATTTGGTGAACTCCATCCATTTCTGGTTCCTAAACCTAGCGGTTCTTGTATGTAATGAATTCAATTCTTTTAAAGCAGCCACCCTTGTTTTTTGTGTGGATTGTAATGCAAAGTATAAAAATATGTGGAATTTATTTCACTTGAGTATTCTTTTTAGTAGTCTCTTACGAATGAATATGACAGATATCCATATAATTATCAATACAAAAAAGTGTTGTGGTTAGGGAGAAAAGGTGTGTGTGTGTGTGTATGTGTGTAAGAGCAATTATGGTTACGTCAAAGGTTCCTTGAACTGTCCAGTGTGTGGGGAGTAGGTAGTCTTGTATGAATGTCTATTATAGATATTAATATATCGATAAAATAGTTGTGTGGTTGGGCTAATAGTTTTGTGTGTGGGGGAGATAGTATACGCCAAATTTTAATGAATTGTAGACTGTGTGGGGAGGCGATAATCCGTTTTGTCTTTTCTCAGCGATGAAGAATTCTGACTAGGTTCCGCGTGTACGTGACTGTATTCGAGGATGCATTATGAAATAGTTTATTACATTATATAAGGCTGATTTCGCCTTTTTAAATGTTTTACTGTTGTCGGGAGGACCGATACATGTTGATGGAATAAAATAAGTTGGTTGTTGTGCCCTCCCGAAAAGGGGTTGGCTTGTCATGTCATGTTTCTATGCCAAACGATCCTGCGCCAGTCTGAGGTTCATATGTGGCTGGGTCCCTGTCCATTCTTTACTGTCGTCGTACCACTTCCTGCTGGGTCGGCCTTTTCCCCTTTTTCCTTCCATTCTGTCTCTTAGGATTGTTTGAGCGAAGCTGTCATGCCTTTCTATGTGGCCAAAATAACACAGTTTATGACGTCGTATGTTTTTTTTAATTCTCTTTTAAAACCGATTGTTCTCAAGACCTGTTCGTGTGTTATTCTGTTTTTTAACTTATTCTTGTTAGTCGCCGAAACAGCCACATCTCGGAAGCTTCTATTTTTTTAAACTAATTCTTTGTAGAGAGACCATGTTGTGTCGCTGTATTGCAGGAAAGAAAATACATAAATGTTTACTGCTCTTAGTTATAGCTCTCTTGAAATTTCTCTCGCCGTGAATAAGTCCTTTAGTTTGAGAAACTTTGGTTTTGCTTGCGGCTATTCTGATCTATATTTCTTTAATGGTTTTGCCATTACCGATTATTGTTTGTCCCAGATATTTGAAATGTTGAACTTGTTCAAGTTGTTTTCTGTCTACGGCAATGTTGACGTGGACATTTATCTGTTTGCTAACCGCCATTGTTTTGGTTTTGCTCACGTTCATGTCAAGCATTTTTGTTTACTATTACTTTTTACAACATCAAACAAAATTTTTGAGGTCTTCCTTGTTGTTTGCTATCAGGGTGTTGTCGTCGACGTATCTTATATTGTTTATATTTGTTCCGTTAATATAAATTCCCCTATGTGGTTGGAATATTATAATACGGCTTTAGTTTAATTCCAAAGTGTTAAAGATTTTTTTACCAAAAGAATTTAATATTGGACCCTACTACAGGTTAAATGGTTTCAATTTAATTTCTTCTAACCTACAGACACAATCAATAGTCTCGGGTAAATACACCGGACACATTTCAAAACCTCGAGACCCTCCCCCTCCCCTTTAATTTGTATTTCTATTTTTGGAGTGGTGTTAATTTTGTTCATTTGCTTCTCTCTAAATGTCCTTTTGTGCGGCGCAGTTTGTTTCATCAGAAAACTTAACGGTGCCATAAAACCGTCCTTGTAGACCAAATTTGATTCTTCATTTAAACCGATGACACTCCTGTTGAGTGGCATCCTGATAAATCAATACATAGTATTGCTACATCAAAATAGTATTCAATGTTATTATCTCACACAATAACCTAGAATCTGCTAGGATGTGAGAGCTGCGACGCTGTTTTGAGACTAGCATATAACGACAGACAGTTGCCATATGCAGCAATGGTTCACATTACCATATTGAATGCGCCTCT
The DNA here is from genome assembly GCA_003991915.1 of Elysia chlorotica. NCBI lineage: Eukaryota > Metazoa > Mollusca > Gastropoda > Plakobranchidae > Elysia > Elysia chlorotica. Next base: position 401,263 of record RQTK01000184.1, read on the forward strand.
CTTTCTTGCGCGCCTTGAAGGTCATTTACGACTAATACCTACTTCTACATTCATGGAGTCTATTTCCTCTCAGACCGCTTCCGGAACAACTTGACATAGTCGGAGAACGCGGCCTCCAAGCTTGATTCTGCAAGTTGAAGTGGAGTTGGCAATGCGTCCTGTGTGATGCGTCGTCATTTTAGAAGGTTTAGACTTTTTTTTCCACCAGTGCAACATTTTATGCTACATTAACTGGTGTACATTTATATAAAAAGTATAAGTATATCGATTTGAGAAAATAAATTACTTGAGGGTATGAATAATATATTGTAAACTAAGCTAAAAAAAATCCCGTCGCAGGCAACAATATAATTATGTTCATTGCTCGTTTGGCACATCGGCTGGGGAAATCTCCAAGCAGATGTAATTGCAGATCGTGGGTTCTGTGAGATACCTACTAATGAGGCTAAGTCAATGTGAAGTCTGGCTCGAAAAATTACATGGCTGCCTGGCATTCATTATGTTTTCAGTCACACTTCTGAGGCCTCTTTCTCTGGCAGAGGCGTATGCTGTATCTCGATCGTTACCGTGTGGTCGCAATGAGTATTATAATGAAGCCTCTCGATGGAGGTAGGCAGTATTGAATCTTTGTGTCTGTTTTTCTTGGGTGTATCATCATGATCCTCTGTAGACACTGGCTGTGTCGTCCTTACTTTATTATCTCGATCTGTGAGTCTACGTTGTTGAGAAAAGCTGCAATGGCTGGACATCGTTAGGGATTTGTTGGTCCATTATTACTCCAGATTGTATCGATTGAAGAAACACGGTGAGCCATTTTCTATTCTTAGCAGCACTCACATCGTGGGGATATACTCACAGCGCAAAGTCCTATGCCTTTACTGCAAATCAATAATTTTATTGCCGTAAAAATATTGCAGTACAAAAAACAAACATATTTGCATAGTCGGTCGGTCATAATTTTTTACCATAAAACTGTGAGGAGTGTAGTAGGTTGAGAATTCAAATACGGAAGTTTTATGTTGTGATCAATTTATTAAGACAAGTGAAGCTTCAGCATTCACGCCTGCTAGTTAGCACATAATGGGTCCATATCTAAGGTTACAAAACTGGTCCATATGTTCTCTTAGGTCCATACCCATTCAGATTTAAAATCAAGATTGTCTTTACTGAAGAAAAAAATTAGATACGGTGATTTTTACAATCCACCAAACCTAATAATTGGAAAATCAAACATTAAGATAAAAAAAAGATTGCTTACAGACAATTAATAAACTAGTTATTATATATAAAAAGCAAAAAATGTTTCCTTTTCTAGTTTTATCCCACAAAAAATCTCATGTTCGCACTAAAGGTATGGTTACTTGCTTTGTGAGCGTGTTAAGGTTGATCCAGAGAACACTTGGAAGTTTTATAAATAAATCGAGCTGTCTCTACCGTAAATACGCCAACATAGAGACTCGTGCTAGTTATTTCATGTTTTACTTCACATTTTTTACAATCCCTAAAACAATGACAGTGTATTTCTTTCATCGAATGGTCAGTCGCCATGGGTTCAGTGCGAATGTAGGTCTAAACAAATTTGTATGGCTTTTTCAGCCTTTTCGATTCTTCATCATATTAATGCTCTTTTCTCTCTTTGTTTTGTGTTAGTTTTTCCTTTTTTCCCCTTCTTTTCTATTTTTCTATCCGCATTGATTTTGTGTCAGCGCCAGGGCCAGATCAACATTCCCTGAGACAGTAACCTGGCCATAGAGGCTCCTACTTTCTTTCTATTTACAAAAGTTAAATAGGATTGGTCACTATGTAGGGGATGATGGATCCTTTAAAAGCCAAACATTGCGCACGTTGAAAGTTATTTACTTTGTTTTAAAGTACCCAACCACTATCTTATCTTGTCCGTGCGGTTCTTCATTGAAACGAGCCTATCGCTATCCAGTTAAATTGACCAAAGCAAAATTACATCTGATAGCTGACTTAAGAACCTGCTCTCTCTTCCTTTTTCTCTATATGCTTATATTCCTCATATCTCTCACCCCATCTCCTCTCACTCTCTCTCTATCTCCTTCTCTCTTGTCCCGCTCTCGCTCTCTCTGTCTCTCTCCCTCTCTCTCTCTCTCTCTCTTTTTTTTTTTGTTCTTCATATGTATGTTTGCTTTCTCCTCGTTTTTATCTAGCTTCAAACTACGATTGCTTTTTTCACTGATGTAGAAAAACATAAAATGTCCTTCACGTTCTATGGTTACTACATGATTAAACCCAATCCCAACTTTAAGTAATTGCAAGAAAGTGATCTAATTTTCCAATCATTTCCCCTCACCCAGCGAGACGATGCGTCTGGACACCGGGCTCATTATCGAGGTCTGGAACAAAGGGATGCTGTGGGACAAGCTGCTAGGCTTGCACTGGCTGCCCCTGACCAAAGTGCAGCACTCCAACAAGGTTAGTGCTCGACCTGACATTCTCTGGGCTCTTCTCTGTAATGATGCACTGCTCTCGTTATGACCCTTAACCTACTATAGTCTTCGTCTTTTTCGTTTTCATTTTTCTCCAAAATCTTTTATATTGTATCTCATCGTCATCATCATCATCATCATCATGATCATCATCATCATCAAGGATATTATTATCATTATATTTTCCATGTTCTTGTTTTGTGAATGTTCTTCTTCTTCTTCTTCTTCTTCTTCTTCTTCTTCTTCTTCTTCTTCTTCTTCTTCTTCTTCTTCTTCTTCTTCTTCGTCGTCGTCTGATGCGTTTCCTTTACAATAGTAAAATAGTATTCAGCTGTCAAAGCCTTTGTTTGGTTGGGAATTGTTTTAATGGACAATCCAATTCTACAAAATATGTGTGAATTTTTTGGGTTACCAGAAAATCGTGCACATGGCACAAAAAGCAGGTTCAGTAATAAGAGCCATTAAAGAAAGGAAAAGTGCAATATTTCTACAGAAACAAGCTGCAACATTCTGGGAACAAAAGGTTCTGGACCTGATTGCCTCTGACTGGCCCCAAGCGGTACATGGAACTGTAGTGTACACAGCGCTTAACAATCAATAGGAGCAAGACTACCCTACTGTCATTCGTGCGTCGCAATATTATGCCGACAATTTTGTGTTTTGATACGATGGAATACATATTTTTTAGAAAATATTACAGAAGTTTTATTGTTTTTTTCCTCCCACTTATCCTTCTTCTCTCTCTCTATCTCTCTCTCTGTTTCTCTCTCTTTCTCTATCAATCTCTCTCGCTCTCTCTCTCTCTCTCTCTCTCTCAATATCTCGCTTTCTCTGACTAAATCACTCTCGCTCTCTCTCTCTCTCTCTCTCTACCAATCTCTCTAGCTTTCTATCTCCCGCTTCTTCTACTTTTCTTCCTTTAATTCTGTCTCTCTCTCATTCAATGTTCTCGGTGCATCATCTATTTCCCCCGATCTCAATCTGTCTCTGTAGTTTTTCTACTCTTTTTCTCTTATAATCTATTTTGCACCCTTTTTAGGTACCGTTGCTCTCGTTCTCCCTTTTTCTTCAATGTGGTAAAACTGATCTCAAGGCACAGACGGATTAATACAACCAGAGGGTATCAACCCTATAGTGTGTAGTCTGTGATACAGTTCTGGTCAGGGAAGACTGAGCTGTTAATTGAAACCATTATGGGTGTCACAACGCGCACTTACAGTCAACACCTCCTCATTTCACTGACGTCAACGACGCTTTCTCGCCTGTTTAGTTAGAAATGTTGATTTCATTTCAAGTTATGAAAACGATATGAATTTTTTATCCAGTTAGATTTATAGGCCTACTAATGTGATAATTAATGTAGTGAGGTGAAAACAATATTACATTTTTTCATATGACACGTCCGTAAGAACACAGTTTGTGCTAATATCGTATCTATTCCACGCTCTCTAGACGATACTCACGTAGAAAAGAAGTGATTAACTAAAATAATTATGTTGTTGTTTACTCGAAAGCTTTTTTCGGGTTAATAGTTGTATTTTTAGTTCTTTCAATTGAAGTATAAGACTTGAAAACAATGTTCTGTGAATACCGTGTTTCCTGGCAATCGATAAGAAACATTAACAAAAGGACAATGTAAACAGGAACCTTTCTTACTATTCCTCTCACGCAGAGTGTGTTCAAACAAAAAATGAAATTATTTCAGACTCATCATGTTGCTTTTTAATATGCTTTGAAATCAAATTTAAAAGAATGTTTCTATCGATTGATGTAGGCGTTATTCTTGTTTTTTGTTGCTGTTGTTGTCGTCGTGTTTGCGGCTGTGGTTGTTGTTGTTGTTATTGTTGTTGTTGTTGTTGTTGCTGTTGTTGTTGTTGTTGTTGTTGTTGTTGTTGTTGTTGTTGTTGTTGTTGTTGTTGTTGTTGTTGTTGTTGTTGTTGTTGTTGTTGTTGTTGTTGCTATTATACTTGTTTTTACCGTGGTCATCTTTATGGTTATCTGTCTTTAAGTTCTACTAATCGTAATTATTAACGACCAAACATTGACAAAAGGTGAATCTCTGGTGTCCATTGCAGGAAGGGAAAGGCAAGTGGCTGCCCCTGGACAGCGAGCTGGTCATCACGAATGGAGAGGTGGTGGGGACGCGACTCGCCACGGAGCACCGCATCCTCATCGACGCGCGCTTTGAGCTGCCTTACGGTGAGCGTGTGCGCGCCGGGGTCCGAACGGAGCAATCATCCGGCGCTCTGCCACCACCACCACCAACACCATCATCTCCATCAACACTTCTACTACACTCCTCTGCCACTTCAGGCACAACAACAGCTCTTAACGGTTTCTGTCGGCTTTCTCTTTTCTTTTGTCTCATTTTTCTCTTTTTCACTTTTTACTTTGAACTTTTACCCCGCGAAAAAGAAAACTTATTTGTATGCCATCAAAATTAATGAACTCCTCAGAGTGTCGGGAACAGTTTGATCAATGATTATAAAATCACTTGGACATTAAATACGTTTTTAAGTGAATGAGAATTTCACTACGTTTGCTCGTGGAGGTTGTTGCGTGCATTTTGCAAGCTGTCTAATAAAAAGGAAACCTGAAATGGTCCTGCATCTCGTGGGCTGATTCAAGAGAAAACGTTAAATGATTACTCGACCTTTTGGGTCAGTGCATTAGTTTTGATGTCATGTGATACCGCATGCAGTGTTCTATTTTTCACTAGTTTTTCATTTCCTCGTGTTTCATTGCAGCTCTGATAAATTAATATCATTTACATGTTTTACTCTAGTTTTTTGTGGAATTTCTTTACAATATTAATTGGAACCCTAACCATATTCATACTAAAACATTTATTTAAGCACTACATGTAGATTCATAGAAATAAGGGATTAAATATAAGAGTGAGGAAGAAAATAAAAATAATGGTCTTTAAAAGCGATTATAGTTACCCAAACAAATTTTAAATGTAAAAAAAATGAGTTTAGCTGCCTACCCTACACATGCAAACATTAGGTAGCACTTGCGCAAAATGATTGAACTTTTACAATTTACAATCTCTTGCCAGGTATGATATTTAATCTTTCACAAATAATGTAGAAAAAATTACTTAATGATTTATTCATTATTATAGAATTATTCATAATAATATTTTCTATTGCTTGTAATAATAAAGCCATATTTCAAATACTTTTATAGACAAATTCAATTGATACATATTAGAAAGAGGCTCTCGCAGTTATTTTTCGACCTATTGCTTATTGATATAAGTTTAACCATTCAGTAAATATTATGTCATTAGAGGGCAAATCAACCATGTGATATAACCTTGTCACCTCAGTTTCCGTTGCACCGCTTGGTTACTACAATATGTACAATCTACACCAACTGACATATACATCTGTATAGTTTGATAATGTAATTGAGTGACCCCGAAAGTCTAGATGAATATACATTTTTATTAGGCAAAAAAGCTCCTGGCGCTTGGTACTTAATATCTTTGAAACTTCTCGTATCTAAGGCTCTCGAACAAAGCAGCAGATCCAGAAACTTGAATTCGAAACTGTTCGTAAATCTAATCGTTAGTCATATTATTTTTCTCACAACTCTCTTTGATATAAACACTTTATATTTTCAATCAAGTGGTATAGTACAATTGTGTGATAAATTGATAGACATGGTCTATATAGAAAGTAATCTGTAGAAAATGGTAAACGGAAAAAAATAAGAAATAGGTAATAAGAGTGTGCCATAAATCAATGTCTGTGATGGCCCTGTGCAATATAACGATTGCCTCGACAATTCATTATCGCCTCTTTGCTACATTTCGATCAATACGGCATACTTAAGCTTGATGTTATAAAAACTAATCATCAAATTACCCTGCTAATGAAAAAGTTCTAAAATTGTTTATCTCCTTTAGCCACGCGGTCATTTAGAAGTTGGTCTCATACCAATGCATATGAGGCACACTCTGTAAAAGTACGGTTAAGAAAAAAAAAAGTAGAAATAAATTTAAATACTTTTATATTTTTCGGACAGGAGATGCGTTCTTTTCATTGCTGCATTGCCTGTGTCAACTAGACATTATTCCTTTTCCAGTTATTTCACTTTCTTATTTTCTGTATATTGATTCGTTTGAGCATAATTATGATCTTTTTTCCCTACCTAGAAAAGTATGCGTTTGACTAGAGGAATTCTCGTTCGGTTTTACAAATGTTTCGTTGTTTGTTTGTTTTTTTGCCTTTTCTGGGCTTTTTTTTTCACCCTGATGTAACTGTTACGTGTGTTTTGGTTTTGTCGTTTAGCTGTTCATGTGTCATATTTCTAGAGTCTGTCTGTGTTGCTGGTGTCGTTTTTTTAATACTAAAAATATTGACGATTCTTTTCATAGATTTATTGACTTCTAACTTGAAAATTTTGCTTGCAGTTTTTTTGCTTTTATTCTACGTCATTTGTGTAGAGTAGAACATTTGTATGATTTCCATTCTCTACGCATGTGAAAGAGATGGCTTTGCTTTTCATTGTCAAAGATGATTTTGAAGTAAAGAGGGGCAAAAATTTTGGCAAAATTTTTTTATGATTGATTTGAATCTTAATGTGAATCGACATTTACTATTCGTATTGAAAACTATAGACGGTATGAAATATTTATGTTAAATAATGTGAAGTAAAATCCATCATATAAAAAAAACGTGGCCCAAAGCATCCTTTTAGCAACACAAGTGTATCTGGTAATATAATCACGGCGTATTTAATTTGACAATACATATACGTTATATCATAAACATTGTGACCTTCAAATGCATGTATACATAAATATGTCTGGTATTGCATAGCACGCAGTACCATTACCAAGATATGCCAACCCTAAATGTATAGATTTAGACGCAATTTTCTAGACTTTTTGGCTAGTTTTTACGCTTTGATGGCGGCTCAGGTTGGCAGATCGGGCTACCAGACGATCTTGATTTAATGTAGGAATGTGTTCTGCTCACCCCTGCCAGATCTGCCCGAGTCTGAGGCTGCCGAGCTGCAGGACAAGCTGAGTGTCATCAACTCCATGATGAATCAGGATGTAAGTAGCAGTAGTAACATTATAAATCAGGATGTAAGTAGCAGTAGTAACATTATAAATCAGGGTGTAAGTAACAGTAGTAACATTATAAATCAGGGTGTAAGTAACAGTAGTAACATTATAAATCAGGGTGTAAGTAACAGTAGTAACATTATAAATCAGGATGTAAGTAACAGTAGTAACATTATAAATCAGGGTGTAAGTAACAGTAGTAACATTATAAATCAGGGTGTAAGTAGCAGTAGTAACATTATAAATCAGGGTGTAAGTAACAGTAGTAACATTATAAATCAGGGTGTGATTAAAGATAGTGTGACATGATGAATCAGGATGTAAGTAACAGTAGTAACATTATAAATCAGGGTGTAAGTAACAGTAGTAACATTATAAATCAGGGTGTAAGTAACAGTAGTAACATTATAAATCAGGATGTAAGGAACAGTAGTAACATTATAAATCAGGGTGTGATTAAAGATAGTGTGACATGATGAATCAGGATGTTAGTCACGACAGTTTGGCACAATGAATAAGGTGTAAACAACGATAGTGTGACATGATAGTTGTATAATTGTAAAAAAAAATTACTTCGTGTCTAGTATTTATTCTAGATTTGTTAAGAATTTAAGTTTCAAATTGGACGTACTATTGGTAATCTATACAGATCATAAACATGAATTTACCTTTGTCCGCTATGGAAATGAAAGGACACCGCTATCTTGTCATAAAAAAGAACTGATTTTTTAACACTAGTTGGGGAAAAAGGTGTCAGATCTTACCAGCCTTTTCAAAATACAAACCTAAGTAAATTCCAAGAGGAAAGATGGGGAGGGAGACCGATAGAGAGACAGGCAGAGAGAATGGGGAAGAAAGAGTGCTAGAGACAGACATTAACGCAGACAGATAGACATACAGACAGATAGATATAATATCTATCTATCTATCTGTATGTATGTATATTATACTAAAGGAAGAGAGAAAGAAAGAAAAATAGCGGAGAGAGAGGGAGAGAGAGAGAGAGAGAGAGAGAGAGAGAGAGAGAGAGTAATGCTAGAAAGAAATAGGGAGGGAGCTCGAGTACCCATCATCTGACCAAGCCCGTAACTTGGTGCGAAAATCCGTTTAGTTGGAAGAAATGAATTTCCCCCGAGGATGCCTTTACCCGTTTGCGCGTGTTACATCAGTGTTCCACAGTTGTGTTTTGTGGCGCGTTTGTGGCTCCAGCCCGTTTCCCTCTTGTGAGCCAATGCCATTATTCTCTAACGCGTTCCGCTCCGCACTGGATTTAGTCGAGTTTGTTTGGGGTTTTTTTCAACATTGTTTTTTTTTTTTATTTTACAAAGTTTTTCTTTTATTCTTGTAATCGTGTTAGGCATTTTTTCAATATTGATTGTTACGAGCTAAACTTTGCTCCTATTGTTGAGATCGTTTTGTGTAACTGCTGCAGATTTCATTTTGTATGTTTATTGCTTAGGTTTCTTATGTCCATCCCATTGAGATTGCTCTTTTATTTTACTCATTTCATTTCTTTACATATTGTCCCGGCAGTCCATGAGCATCAAGGCTATACGTTGACCACTAAGTCAAAACTCTCTATCTCTCACTCTCTCATTCTCTTTCTCCCTCTCTATATCTTGTCTTCATATCTATCTATCTGTCTCTTTCGCTCTATCCACATATCTCTCCTCTCCCTCTCCCTCTCCTTCTCTCTCTCTCTCTCTCTCTCTCTCTCTCTCTCTCTCTTTTTTTTTTCCTCCCTTTCTGCCTGCCCCCTCTCTCTATCTCTCTCTCTTCTTCTTCTCTCTATCTCCTCTTCAAATCTATCTATCTGTCTCTTTCGCTCTATCTACATAATTATCTCTCCTCGCTCTCTCCCTCTCCCTTCCTTTTTCTCTCTTTTTCCTCCCTTTCTGCCTGCCCTCTCTCTCTCTCTCTATCTCTCTCTCTTTCTCTCGTTCGCTCACTCTCGTTCTATCATGCCCTTGTCGGCCTCGTATGCATTCTTTGTTGTTACTCCCTATGCGTGTGTGAGAAGAGAAGGAGAGGCCAGAGAGACAGAGTATTTGCCTATTCCTCTTTCTGCTTTTATTTTTTTGTTTGATTTTTTCGTATTGTGAAAAAATGCCGCACTGCTTGTCCCTCCCTTAATCTTTTAACTCAACGATGATAATACCTTTAGAACCAGCACGCTAGGAAAATTGATAATTGGGCTTATAAGCCCTACCCAATTTAAAATGGAAAGAGATGGGCCAGGGGGAAAAGTTGTTTATCGAAACCAAACCGATGTGAAACTAGTTAGAACTGAATGCGAATGTCGGTTCGACAGAGAGAGAGAGAGATCGGCGAGGCCAAACCGGTGCTCTAGCTATTAAGACTCCCAAGGGAGGGACAAGCAGTGCGGCATTTTTTCACAATACGAAAAAATCAAACAAAAAAATAAAAGCAGAAAGAGGAATAGGCAAATACTCTGTCTCTCTGGCCTCTCCTTCTCTTCTCACACACGCATAGGGAGTAACAACAAAGAATGCATACGAGGCCGACAAGGGCATGATAGAACGAGAGTGAGCGAACGAGAGAAAGAGAGAGAGATAGAGAGAGAGAGAGAGGGCAGGCAGAAAGGGAGGAAAAAGAGAGAAAAAGGAAGGGAGAGGGAGAGAGCGAGGAGAGATAATTATGTAGATAGAGCGAAAGAGACAGATAGATAGATATGAAGACAAGATATAGAGAGGGAGAAAGAGAATGAGAGAGTGAGAGATAGAGAGTTTTGACTTAGTGGTCAACGTATAGCCTTGATGCTCATGGACTGCCGGGACAATATGTAAAGAAATGAAATGAGTAAAATAAAAGAGCAATCTCAATGGGATGGACATAAGAAACCTAAGCAATAAACATACAAAATGAAATCTGCAGCAGTTACACAAAACGATCTCAACAATAGGAGCAAAGTTTAGCTCGTAACAATCAATATTGAAAAAATGCCTAACACGATTACAAGAATAAAAGAAAAACTTTGTAAAATAAAAAAAAAAAACAATGTTGAAAAAAACCCCAAACAAACTCGACTAAATCCAGTGCGGAGCGGAACGCGTTAGAGAATAATGGCATTGGCTCACAAGAGGGAAGCGGGCTGGAGCTACAAACGCGCCACAAAACACAACATTACTGTGGAACACTGATGTAACACGCGCAAACGGGTAAAGGCATCCTCGGGGGAAATTCATTTCCTCTCTCTCTCTCTCTCTCTCTCTCTCTCTCTCTCTCTCTCTCTCTCTCTCTCTCTCTCTCTCTCTCTCTCTCTCTCTCTCTCTCTCTCTCTCTCTCTCTCTCTCTCTCTCTCTCTCTGTCTGTCTGTCTGCCGGACTCTCTCTCTATATCTGTCTATCTATTTTTCTCCCTATCTCTCTTTCCGTATACTGGGTATGTGCATGTGTGTCATTCTACATATTTTGTCCCCTGGGCGTAGGTAGTGAGAGGCTGTGGAGAGTATTCCTATAGATGGCTAAAATATGAATGTCTTTTAATTATTCATGCGAGATTTCTATCAATTTGTTTTGTTTGACCTAGATTATGCAACCATCATTATTTTGCTAAAATTGTGTTTTCCTAAAAGGAGGACACGATGTTAAAGTTTCATGTAGCCTAATGTTTTTATTTCATGTCATAAAATAAATTAAATTTCCAATTGTTTTAACGAACTTTTTTCGTAGATTGTAGATTATTTTCACCTATTTTGCCTCTTAGTTTTACCCACCAATCGGTGATTACAAATACTGAGATTGGCATCGATAGATAAGATAGAAATTATTCTACCTGAAATTCTTGTGTTCCCAGGCGTCGCAATTTATTATAGTAATTGTAGAGAGCGTTGTTGGAGGACGGACAAAATAGTTATGCTGATGTAATGTTTTTGGAATACCACTTCTTGTAGTGCATTCGTTTTTTGTTTAATGAATTCATGTCTGGAAACTGAAACTATATTGTTTGAAGATGTGCCTTCAATTAAAGTTGCACACGATACCACTACCGCCGATCTTATATCAAATGATGAAAGCTATTATCTCAAACAGATCTCTTCATTTACCAAATGGTGTGATGACAGAAATATGCAAATGTCAGTAACACAAAGGAATTCATTTTGACTCTAGGACAAAGAAGAGTCCCGTGGCACCACTGATAATCAAAGATCAAGAGCTAGAAAAGGAGCTAGAAAAAGTCTCTTCTTATGATTGTGAAAAAGACTGGAAAGATAAATATCCATATACTATCTGTCTGTGAACTATATTTGAAAGAATGCTCTGCAAAAATTAAACACATACAGAAAGCTAACGAACTCTTCCCCCGATATGTAATGTCATCACACCAGTGGCAGACTTCTGTCACACAAAATCCATACTGAGAGATACAAGAATTCATTTGGCCCCACATCAGTTACAGAGCAGTAAGGCTCATCTTTGTAGCTTATAAAAGATTTTTAATCTTCTAATAAATTATTGTGATTATGGTTTGTTTTTCTCAATGAAGACTATTCGATTCCAGGTGCGTGTGTATGTATGAGTACCTATGTGTGAAGGCGTATGAATTTTGTAGCATGTGAATAGACTGTATATGTTTTTTTCTGTGACCAAGCCAAATTTCCCATGGGGGTTAATAAAGTAATATATCATATCATCATATTATATCGTATATTCTGCTAACCTACCGGTTGCTGCTTAACTTGGCTAGTTGCTAAAATGGCCCTAAGGATAAAGTCAGGCGTTGATTCCTAAATAGTTCGAGTGGTGCAGTTAGTCTTGCTCATGGCATCATGGCCCAAGGCTAATTATTTCTGTATCCCACCATGCGACAATAGGCAAAAACTTACGAAGAAATTAATAACTTTGAAAACCACAAAAGACCCTAATTAGTGGTTTATAGTTGCTGAAAATATAGGATTCATCATATTATGCCTCCTCTGTCTAATTTGTTTTAGACTTTAAGAAGAGAATAAATCATAAGTTTAAAACTTTTATCTTCATTATAATTTCAGAATATTGCACACAAGTAAAATAGTGGCGCCCCTCTTAGCATTAGAATTCTGAGAAAGGACTCTCACCCGGAGAGATATAATTATTACAAAGTGTGTTATTTTATTGACACTTTCTAAATAATAAATCTTAGATTTGTGATATTTATCTGGATTGGATTTTTAGAGCATCTAACATTGATATAATTACTGCTACTATCATCCGTTCAATTAGGGGGCCTTTAAAAGTAGTATGCGATGGTGATCGGTCAAATCAGAAGGCTATTAATTATCGATGAGAGATAAGGAACGAGCTGTGTCGCGTGGAGTATCCTCTCCCATCGATCTGCGGGCCGAGCCAGGTCCGCTTTGCCAAACACCCAGGAGACAGTTTGAACAACGGATTTAACCGTGAGGATCATCCTTCATGGCAGCTAAAGGTCACCTGGCTAGGACGAAAGCCGTTGGCATTTCAGATTCAACAAAGCGTCCCGTTTAGCGCGGCTAGGCAATGCTGGGTAAATGTTCGTATTTTGAAAGGTTGGCTTAAATGGGTTTTCCCCTTTTTGAAAGAGTGCCGACTTAATGACTTGGGTATTTTTTTTAATTGAGGAGACCCAATGTTCAATGACGTTAATGATGAATGAGCGTTTGTTTTTCCAATTAGTGGTTTCTTTTATTTCGATTTTTTATTGTTGTTATTATTTATCTTTTTTTCCTGCTTTTTTCTTTTTGAGGGTGTGATAAAGGGGAATGTGTTTGTGAGAAATTCGATAAGTGTAGATTAAAAAGTGACGTTTTTACATAACAATGTTTTTCCTACAATGACAATAACTTAAAAAACGATCTAAACGAAATGGAATCTTGAATAAATATCCGAAGGCAGCATTGTCATGCTAGCGAAACGCCTAAGTAAGTTTAGAGACATTGCGAAATAAAATACGTGTTCATCAATTTGTTCGCTGTATACAATCCAATCCGCTGATACGGACATCACGAAGATCCGACCAAATTAGCTTTCACTGTTTGAAACTAGTATATCGAGTTAATGAACCTATCTTCAACATTCATAATCATTATTGCTGATGTCTTTAATTTTGTCCAGATCATTATATCCTAATAAATCTTATAGCAAACAATGGCTGTCCATCAAACCAATAATGTAGATGATCAAGTGGGAGCTAATCCGCAACGAACGAACATAAACATCCTTTGTCTACGGATTGTTCACCGTCCTTCACCTGCACTTTGTAACTCTATCTCCACCATTCCAGTCACCGTGGTTTTTTTTTTTTTAATCATTAGGAGCGATGGTATTAACAGGCGGTATTTATATATTGCTTGGAAGAAGCATTTATCAAGTATAGTCCCTTTTTTGTGGAACATTCAAGACATATACACACTATGCTTCAGTTAAAATTATTTAGTTGTGACTTCCCTCAATACGCGATGGTCCCTTTAACCATTGTTGTTTGATAAACGACACTTTTTAACTTTGGTCAGAATTTGGAAGAAGGTTGTCCGTATTCTACATCTGACTACATGGCAAGATCACGAGGTGCAACCCTTATCACTTAATGTCAAGAGACGAAAAATTGTAAACCGAGTCTTGACGATATTTCAGACTGAGAGCAAAATTTTTCTTTAATAATTTTAATTGTGCGATCTGCTTGACGTGCAAATATAGACGCAATAAAAAGCGTTGATGGCAAGATGGCAATGCTGGACTCACTGTAAGCTACTTGCAAAATATGAGGGACTTTATTTACAATAATATTATTGTTCTTCGTGACTATATTACTTTTTCACAAGTTAAATACAAGCAATAAGAATACTAAAGATAGCCGTCTAGAAATCTTGACTCTGATGCCGAACCATGGTTTCCACAAGAGATATTTATGATTTCTTTTCCTTATAAGTCCAGCGGGAGAAAGCTCAGCTGTCATGGGGCGGTGACAGAGAATTTGTCATTTCCATCGCTCAAGAACAAAATACGTTTCTCTTTTTGTATGTAGTCCAACTTCAAGTAGTGGCGTTTCTTCAACTTATCTTTTTTTTTTTCAAAATTTGAAAATTCGACATGGTCATTTTGGCGAGTCTATATCCTCTTCTAACTTTCTTTTATCTTGTTTTCTGTTTAAACGTTTCAACCGTGTTTCTCAGTCTCGACAAAAAAATTTGAACATTAATAAAACAAAAATGAAGATTTGTTTTATTTTAGACGAAACGAGGCACCTGCTTTAACACCGCTAAAAATAAAGGATGAAGTTGTTGACACATACAAATATATTGGCCTCACCATTGATTGTTTAACTTTCTTTTAACACACATATTGAAATACTGATTTAAAAAAGCTAATCAACGACTTTACTTTGTAAAGAAATTAAAGTCTTTCAATGTCGACAACAATATTATGAAAATCTTTTATGTCTCCTGTATCCAAAGTTTAATATCTTTTGGAATTACACGTTTTAGAGGAAAGCCCAATCTCAAAGAGTAGACAAAGTAAAAAAAGAAAGCTTCCCAAATTATTGGCTGTGAACTAACCTCTTTCAAAGACATCTATGTCTTACAAGTAATAAAGCCAAATGTATAACATCAGGCATAAACCACCCTTTTCATAGTGAATATGACACATCACAAAAAAGTAACAGATTAATATAAAAAGGGACAAAACAGACAGGTATAAAAACTCGTTTGTACCAGCATCCATTAGATTGCTGCAAAATGTCTATACTGAGAGGGGAGCGAACGTTGGTCTCCGGGTCGAGAGAACCGCGGTTCGGGTCCCGTGGTCGGCAGATTTGTCCAATTTCGTCTCCTGTATCCCCGCTCTGTTATGTGTGTGGCGGCACAAAAAATCGTCAGACGTCAGTCAGTCTTGGGACCCGTCCACAGTATAGTCTAATGAGTGCTGGTGCTGGGCAACTCAACGCCATACTTATAGGACTTGTGTTTATATGCAGTGGATGTGTGTTCTTGTATATGTGTGAAGAGGTTTGTGTTTTTAAATAAGAATGATGTATGTTTGGCAGTGTATAATTTCAACACCTTTACATGTGAATGTAAAAAGTTTGTTTTATTCTATTATAATTGTTTTGTTAAGTTTTTTTTATCTCACAGATGTAACCTGTTGTTGTGATATTGAATCAAATGTATTATTGTACTCAATCGATCCTAATCCTATATATTTCCTGTTCTGAGTTCAGTGTCTATCAAGCAGTGAAATTACTTGTGGGAAAACACGCGCGCAGCCTTCGTCTCTTTCCTCGAAGGTGCCATTTGGGAGTGGTAGAAATTCGCCGAGGGACTCTCATGTAGACACACGCTGATGGCTCATTTTTAAGTCGGGATCCAAGTGATCTGACATGGGACGCTACGTCGCTCCACCTAGAGAAAGGAAGGGATCTTGTAGTGGGATGTAGTTTTTGTCGCGAACAGCCAATAGATCTTCGTTAGTGTAAAAATATCTTTTACAAGCAGCAAACATTTATGGCATTCTTAGGTTGTTCGTGTACTTGTTCTATGTACTTGTTCTACCGCGTAGGCGACGCTTCAACGGGTTTTCGGACTCTCTTTTTGAATATCAGCTATTGAAAAGGATGTTTTCATTGCTTCTCGTCGTAATATAAACAAACGTGTTAAAGCGTAATTAACATCGGGTTCCGTGAGTGAAAGGCTTTTCTAATTCAAGAAAGAAAAACCTAAAAAATAATTATTCCAGACGTATAAACACTACTAGGACTGTTATTTATCCTCACTCATATAACATTGACTCACAAAGAAACTTATTCGACTGTAACGATTTAAGATTGTGTTAAATTTTATACTCATTGGATGCTGTGTGCCTTGTAGATTTTAATGGATGTGAACACTTCATTCAACCATAGCTATTATCTGGTCTTTCTTCTTTCAGATGTTGGCAGTCCAAGAGACTCAGAGACCTCCGTCATATGCCCAGTGTAAGTTCTCGTGATATCAGTAGCCTTACCTCTATTTTGATCTATTCATATTTTAGTTGTAAATTTTAAAAAAAACCTCCCAAAAACTTCTTTTGCAATTAGTTGGTTGAATTTGTGTCCAGTAATGAAATGTGTTTGTATTGATTAAATTTCAATAAAAATGTTATGATGTTTTCAATAAAGTCAAACTTTTCCCCTTTTCTATTATCAAATCTCGTTATTTCTGAGCTGGACAGGTGTAATACCGGTGTATATAAATTATATAAATTCGTTTATCTCTCGTTACGTGCTTTATGTTAGAAAAATCTACCAATGTGTGAGGAGAAAAGGGGGGGGGTGTAATTGTAATATTGGTTCATAATTATAATTTTGACCAAAGCGTCGTGCGATCTAAGAAGGACAATTTGTAGTAAAACTATATCCTAGGCGTCTCAAATGCTTATATATGTCCCCTTTTCTTTGACCGCCCCCCCAAAAAAAAATAAAAAAATAAAAAATAAAAATAAAAAAAAATATCCCATCACCCCCGCATCCTCCCTCCTAACCACCGAACAGCGGGCATGTCCGAGGACAGCGACTACACGAGCGACATCAACTACCCTGTCCAGCACCAGCACAACACGTCGGCCCACCAGTACCGCGGCGTACACCCACACCCCGCGGGCTCGGGAAATGACGACCCCCGCGACGATGAGGAACCCGGCGACAGCAGCTACCACCACCACTCGTCCTCCTACCGGATGCGCTCCGCCGACAGCCGAGAGACGCTGCGCTACGACGACAGCTTCGACGGCCACCCCTTGGACAGTCACAGCCACGACCGCGACAGCCGAGACTTTGACGACGACGACCCCCATAGCCCGCAAAACCACGGACGCCACAGGCGGTCTTCGTTCGACCCCGTGGACCCACTGGATCAGCTAGGCCCGCGCTCGCCGGATAGGGGCTCCCTGGGCCAGCGCTCCTACGAGGAAGACTATTACTACCAGGAGGAGGACGAGGAGGACGACGATTATGATGGGCGCGGCAGCAGCCGAGGCGGAACCCACAACCTCCATCACAGCCGCGGCTACGATGGCGGCCGCTATGAGGACGATTTCATTGACGATGAAGACTTGGAAGACAACTACTACCGACACCATCACCAGCAGCCACACTCGCACCGGCGGCACCACCCGCACGACGACGATATCAACGAGGATTCCCGTGGGCGTCAGGGGCAGCATCCCGAGGATGCGCCGTCAGGGCCGTACCACCAGGGCCGCAGCGACACCGACTCAGACATCCTCTTCTACAACAGCCGGCCCAGCAGCCGACCCCAGTCTTTCATCCAGGACAGGTAGGCACAGCTTAAAGATTGAATTGTGCTGGGGGTTTCTTTGGGTTGTTGTTGCTGTTTTGCTTTTGTTTTATTGTTCTCGAAATTGCTTTATTGTAGCTATTATCGTTCAAGTTTCTTTTTAATTATAATTTAAGACAGGACAGGTAGCCACTGGTAAAAGATTCACTTGTGGTTTTTTTTTGTTCTTGATAATTTCATGGCTGTTGTATTGTTGCTACTTTCGTTCAAAACTGTTTTGTGGGTTTATCATACTAAGACATAAACGAAAGACACATAGAAATAGAGAAAGGTCGAAAACTAAAGCTAAGAGATGTTATACTGCAAACCATGAGGACTAAATAAGCTTTGGGATTCGTCTCTGAAGGGATTGAGTTTCGTTGATGAACTAAGAGATGGTGTGCTGCTTTGGCAATGGGGAATCAGAGCTTTGTTTGACATGATAATGCTGTCAAATCTTTTTTACTTTTTATTTCCAAGCAGTGCACTTTATACGCTCGTACTTAAACCAGAGAGTCTAGATGTAGTGAGACTTTTCACAAAAAGACCTCAGAGTTACATTGGTACGAGGAGCTAGCATGGCGCGTGCTCTTTCTATTTATTTATTGAGATTGAGGGGGTGTTTGTCGATCCTCAGACAGAGTTTTTAACTAAAGTTGAAAGATTGAAGCTACGGGTTATTCCGACCTGCGGACTAAAAAAAGTGATTTTTGCCACTTGTTTCCAATAAAATGTTCCAGACTGGAAAAGTTAGATTAAATATTTAGATGTTATAAACCAAAGTCATGTTTACTTTTTTTTAATTGGAAAATTTAGTTTCAATGGATCAAGTGGTTCTTTAATTGGGCCTAGTTTCGATGCTAGAAGTAAAGAATTCAAATTAATAAAACAAATGTTGGCCTCTGCATGCTGTTTTCCCCCTGATACAAATTAGATTAATTACACAGTTTGACGTCGTCTAAGATAAACAAGAAATACGATATAGGTTTTGAAAGGAAAAACTAATCTTTTTGCTTTAAGTCTGAATGGTTATTCTTCCCTTTCACTGTGTGTTTATTGAGCCAGGTGACTACTGTTTTATAGTGCATCTTTCGTGTTTTTGGTTTAGCTTCATCGGTAAGCTTGAGGATATGCGCTGGTACCTTAAACAGGCTAATCATCCTGAGGCTAGTTTACTGTACTTAAGTAGTCTGTATAGACAGCTTCATGTACAAATCAAAAGCAGTTGTTTTTTAATGCCCAAAGCAACAGTAGATTTGATGATAGGATAAAAATTAATTATACTGTCTGAGTTGAGTCGCAGTTAGCCACATTAGGAATATTGTCTTTGGCTTGTAGTGTAATTTTGTTTTTAACTGTGTTTGATGCTAAGATGCGTGCATCGTATTTCATCTCAAAACAATATTGTTCTTCATCCACGACCTTCCACAGTTAATGATCAAATCAAAATTATATTAACCATCTTTTCACAATCAAAGATAAATATTTACTAGGCAATTGAACTCCGATCTCAATAAAGTGACTCAGGTGAAGTAATTAACATTATTGATTAACCCAGTTGTTTTGTCACCTACGGCACGCATTGTGTATTCATGTTGTTTTTATTTCCAGTCCTGTCCTGAGTCATCATTCGTCCATCAACATCAGCCGTCAAAGCACCCAAGACTACAGGTAAGATAAACATGCCTAGTTTTGCTTTCTTTTTCTAAATCCTTGTTTGGTTTAACATTCAAGTGTGTATAGATAGAGCAACAGTGGAAGTAGAAGGGAAGTTTTGTTGTTCAGTAAGTCACAAGTACAAATATCATTTCAGTCTACTGCTTCTCTCTGTGGCCTTTGGTTGTGTGCTTTCGTCATCGAACTACTTATTCAACATTTATTTTACTCACTGTAAACCTCAAATATATGCTCATCTAGTCACATGCACGTACCCACCCTACTGTAATCTTAGAATAGCTAATTTTCAATATCATTAACGCACATCGTCAAAATAGTAAAGAGCTGTCTTTTCATTAATGGGACATAATTACGTTATAACATGTCCAGTGAAATATTACAATTTCTAAATATAGCATTTTAAGATGTGTTCTAGCTATTCTTAGCTGGCTAACGCGGTGAGGGGTGAAATGTGCTCAGAAAATAATCGAGAATGCTTTTGATGTTGAAAGTCCTCAAAAGCAATAGCAGTCCATAATTTGTCTTCAACGCGGCATTGACAGAAGATGTAGAAAGAGTTACAATGTGGCGATGAGCGAGTCATGGCTACTTTACTCACTCACTTGATGATAGTTTTGACATAGTACTGCACAATAAGTTAATCACGATTTTAGCGCTGTTTTTATCCCATCCTGTTTTAAATGAAACAAAATTATACAATTGAAAGTATCCAAATGTTAATTTATCACCACTGTTTCTATTGCAACGGTGTCAGCTATTGGCGAAGAAGGGTTGTCAATCTTTTTTTTCACTTTAAGAATAAAAAACCGAAGAATTAATTTAACTCAACCACATAACAGTTTTTACCATTAAGTTGTAAATCGCGTGTAAAGGTAATTACTACTATGTAAATTCAAATGTGTTATCATCTTTAGTTCGATACTAGGTTTGTAAATGTTGTCGACCACTCAAAAAATACAACTTAAAATTAAAAAAGATTTAGAACATTAATTATGACTCCACTAAATTAAAGGATATAGATAAATAGACAAAAGTCCAAAATATTACATATTATAGCTGGGCGTGCAGTGTAGAACAGAAAAGTTTTTGTTAATTACCTTTCCATAACCATCCAACGATTCATCCCCGCTGGCGCTCTCTCTGTCGTTCTCTGTGTCTGTCTGTCTGTCTGTGTGTGTCTCTTTCTTTCTCTCTCTCTCTCTCTCTCTCTCTCTCTCTCACTCCATTTCTTCTTTCTCATCAATGTATCTCTATTTGTCCCTTTCTGCCTAAATTTCTTCTAAGATTGGTTCACCGATTTTCTGCTAAAATTGGTTCACCGATCTCTGTTCATATTTTCCTACCCTTATCCTGTTTGTCGTGTTGTTGTTTTTTCCTGTTATATTAACACCAACACTCACTTCTGATAGTATATTTTGCCTCTCATCTCTCTCTCTCTCTCTCTCTCTCTCTCTCTCTCTCTCTCTCTCACTCCATTTCTTCTTTCTCAATCAATGTATCTCTATTTGTCCCTTTCTGCCTAAATTTCTTCTAAGATTGGTTCACCGATCTCTGTTCATATTTTCCTACCCTTATCCTGTTTGTCGTGTTGTTATTTTTTCCTGTTATATTAACACCAACACTCACTTCTGATAGTATATTTTGCCTCTCATTGTCATATATCTTTGTAGACAATTTTCTTTTAATTTTGACCCCTTCATTCGCAAGTACAATATCTTCAAACATAATGTATCCATTTGCTTCTTGTTGTTTTTTTACATGAATTTTAAATCGTCCGCTTTTAATTTTCAAAACTATTGAGGACTACCTTCCATAAGTAATAATATTTGTATCTGTTATACCTAAATTTCCTTTTTTTTTTTAAACGTAGTGCTATTGTGTAGTGAGTACAAACATAAAACTGCTTTGTTTGGGAGGACTAACTGAAAGTCTCGCTTGCACTGGATTTGAAATAATCCCAAGGGAGAGAAGCAGGGAATTGTGTTCTATTCAACTGTGTAACAGTTATTTCTCGTGCTTTATACATTGTTTTCAAGTCTCAGAAAATGGACACATAAATGCTTATATTAAAAATTAGATTATTGTCTAGTTTGTTCACTGTTTAGAAAACAATACATTTTAATATATTGTAGAACTAGACTGAGATAAATGTACACGAGATGTGGGTATAACCTACATGAAGTGCAATGATGGAGACCGGAGGGGGTGCGTTGTTATTTCTATTTTTATTATTTTGTTTTGTTATAAGCGCTTATGATTTATAGACTTTAAAATCTCCAACTGCCTTGTTTAATTTCTCAAAAAAAGTTTATAAAACTTCGATTCTTTTTTTGTTGTTGTGAATTTTTCTTCGTTTTTCACCTGCGTGTCTAATGTATAGAAAAAATTACATAAGTTGATAAATTCGATTTTAGAACACTTTTTTTCCAAAGACATGTATGCTCCTTTTTATGATCTTAATGCTGGTCTTCAATTCATGAAATCCTCCATGACTAAGATAGAATGTTTGTTTATGTTTTTGGGTTGATTTGTTTTTGGTATTTTAGGATATTTTTAATCCTTAAAGAAGTACTAATGTAAATCGGCTGACAACCACACAAAGAAATAGAAAAAAGAAGAGAGAAGTTCATTTACTATGTTATTAAGGGGTCTGCTTTCTTATCTATAGGCTTTGTGGCTCAGCCCTGCACAAAGATTATAGCGTCAGACTTGTCACCCGGCGCTGGCAGGTTTCTTCCGTACCTTGATCGCACTTAGCATTCCACTACACTTTCAAAAGCTGCACTTCTGAAGATTGTAGTTATCAGCGACATACAATTTGAGCAGGAGAAATATGTATCTCAGCACCCTAATGTATACATATCGGAAATGGATGGATGCAGAGAAGGAGGATTGAGTAGATACAGCCATCGATAGTTTAAAAAATAGACAGATGTGCATAAAAATGTAAGAATGGGGGAGATGCAGCAATTTCTAAGCGCCATTGAATTTTTAGTCACTTCAGTGCCAAGAATGAAACTTCATGACTCCAGATATGTTGCGCGGATAAGGAAATATTTGAAAACGTTGAAAACGCTGAAACCCGTAGTTGATTATGCATAATGGGTGGAGGGTTAGATACATACGTACATATTCACATGCGTACACATATACTTACGCGCATACATACAGACACTCATATGCACATTTATACAACATACATAGATATATAAGTACATACCTACATACATAGAAACATAAAAACACTAATACAACATACAAACATACATACATACATACATACATACATACATACATACATACATACATACATACATACATACATACATACATACATACATACATACATACATACATACATACATACATACATACATACATACATACATACATACACACACAGACAGACATAGATAGATAGATAGATAGATAGATAGATAGATAGATAGATAGATAGATATAATAATAGATAGATAGATAGATAGATAGATAGATAGATAGATAGATAGATAGATAGATAGATAGATAGATAGATAGATAGATAGATAGATAGATAGATAGATAGATAGATAGAGATAGATAGAGAGATAGATAGATATGTACTATAAAATGAGATCTTAAAACTAATTTATGGTCCACTTCAATACAAATTCCTTAATATAAAAATTGGAATCATTATTCTTTGCACTCTGATTTTAATTTGATATAGTTCTGAACCATCAAAGAAAAGGTACTGTTTTATATTTTGTTTTCCTTGTCCAAGTCACGCCAACAGCACCACATTACATCATGATATTATATTCCTGCTTTCCTTGTTTGAGTGCCTCTAGCTGTAGCTCATAAAAAAATTGATAATATTATGATACATGTTATTCTTACTCTCCTTGCTCCAGTCCCTCTAACAGTTGGTCATCAAACAAAAGCTATATCATATTTCTAATAATAGCTCATTAAACAAAAGCTAATATCATTTCTCTAACAGTTGATTATCAAACAATAGCTAATAATCATATTCTTGCTCTGCTGTTCCAGTCCTGCCAATAGCCATGTGAGCTCCTCTAACGTGAGCAGACAGAGCACCACTCACGAGAGCTCCTTTGACACGTTCGAGAAATCGGACTCGTCGGTCCAGCCCATGTCGTCGCCGGCTCGCTCGCGCTGGCTGGAGGCCTTCAACCGGGTGTGCGCCGAGCTCAGCGAGGTTAGTACTCTCTCCGCGAACCTTGCGGCGATAATCACATTAACCACCCATGAATTAATGCATCTTGATTAATCCTGCAGTAAGCGGGTCTATGTTCACATTATGCACAGTGAAATGGAAAGAGCTGTGGTACTGGATTGTTGCTGTCATTGTAGATTGTTTTGTTATCTCGGGTTGTTCGTTGTTTCGTATTTTTGTCTTTTGTTGTTAATTCTTTGTTCTTATTAATCTTGTCTAGCAGGCTAAACTAAGGATATCGTATTTACTCAACCTCCGATGAATGGAGAGCACATTTGTTTGTTTTTGTTGTTGTTTGTTATGTTTTGTAATTTGTCAAAAAGCCATTAATCTCAAACAAAGAGTGCTTATATGCAATGTCCAGCCAGTCCTTGGGCAAGGAACAAAGGAAAGAGAGCTAGAGCTCAATTCTAACAATGAAAGCTAGGCGGAGAGAAAATATCTGGAACGGGGTGGGAAGACATATTTGTGGATGCAGAATGATAGATTGACCTGATTGTGAAATGCAAGGACAGAGAGATATGGAAGGACGTGATAACCAAAGGCAACCGGCACGGAACGTAATGAGATAACACAATATTACCTGAGGGACGTGTTGAAAGTGGACTGTTTTACGCAGCAAAAGTAATTTAAGTTTTTACATTTATTGATATCTCAAGAGACTTAACGGAAACAGTACTGTCACATTCAAGTTTTTATTCTATGTTAAATCAGTTGTATTGGTCGCATTCTTTAAAAAAAAATCAAGTGCAAAATCCACATTGCCGTCTTGTTTTGTTGAAGCAAATTTAATTTGGAATGTAAAGAAAAAGTTTCAGATTAATGGATGTTGGCTGATGGACTGTTGGCGGTGTTGATAAGAAGAGGACTATAATTATGAGTTGGGGAGAAAATGAGCTATTAGACTTGTGTTTTCTCTACAAACAGTTAATTACTAGTACTTGACAATAGTTTTCCTACTAAAGCATTGACACCTGTACGTACTAAATATTATTGGACATGTGTTATGTGGTCACTCATAATTATATAAGTTGAAGCCTGGAAAGGAAATTGGTTAGAAAACGTATTTTATGATGTGAGTTTGGAGAGATTGTGATTATTAGAGACCGTGAATAAATAGACCCATGCCTTGGCTCTTCCCTTAATGAAAGTAAATAAAAATCGCCTTTTTGCGGGAGAGCCGGCACCTCAGTTGAATTGTGCTATGAGCTCGGAGTGGTTCGAATCTCAGCTGATGTCCCCGTCGCTGTTTAGGAGAAAACTTCGATGACAGAAAACTCATTAAAGATTTTATTTTTCATTACTTACTTTTTTCTGTTAATTAATGTGGACCCTGAGCTCCGTAGATAAATGTTTTGTTTTTGTTTTTGTTTTTTTGGTGTTTTTTTGTTTTTGTTTTTTTTGAGGGGTGGAAATTTTCACTCAAAACAACTTCAAGTACATGTGATTTCATACACGAAGCCTTATAACAGTCGGTTATCTACCTTATGGCTAGGTTCTTACAACCTGCAAGAGATCTCTAAGTAGTTGCTGTTTTAAAGTCACTCAAGAGACTTCCCACTGTTTTTAAATTCATGTCCCTGTAATCTATATCTTCGTCTCAAACTTAAACATGCGATCAAATTCAAACCGTTCCACTCTAAAATCCCAAATTTTACAGTAAAATTACAAATGGGCCAGATAAT
This sequence comes from Elysia chlorotica, assembly GCA_003991915.1. Taxonomy (NCBI): domain Eukaryota; kingdom Metazoa; phylum Mollusca; class Gastropoda; family Plakobranchidae; genus Elysia; species Elysia chlorotica. Next base: position 426,668 of record RQTK01000184.1, read on the forward strand.
TTTAAAGTCATAAAAATAATAACATCAAATGCCTAATCAATTTTTTTTACGAAAATTAACTAATTAATAAAAATAAAAATGTATTTTTTTTAAACGGACACAACAATTACTGCCTCCTCCCCTTCCTTGAACAACAAACAAATCCAAAGGGCTATAAAATATTGATTCTTTTTATTTTCTAAGTGCGTGCGTAAATTTTAATGCGCAAAGTGCACCGTTTTTTTAGAATTCTTTGTCAATTATTAATTCTGATTATATATTACTGAGCCTACTTTAATTTGATGCAACCTCTTCGAGCAAACATATTTAAGTTCCAAAAAGTATAGATCCTGATGATACACAATTTTGAGTTAAGCACAGTTTAAATTTAGTCCCACGAGTTTCGTGAGTACCCAGCTAGTTAATAATAATTATGTTTACTCCCTGCGACGCTCTTGAATCATCTTGGTATGGCTATAAGTCAATGGCCGTTTTCTCATCTATTTTGAATCTTTGAGTTAAAGTTTTAACGGCGACGGTCTTAATGTATGTTATAGATTTAATCGTTTTACATTAGCTAACATCCATTTAAGATTGGATCTGCATACGAGGACATGCGCTGAAGTCAATGGATCTTTCAAACGTGCGAATTGTATTTCCCCTATACATATCTAGAGTACAGCAACGGGTTACACATTTTAAAAAAGAGCTGAAATGGTGTATGCTGTGTTTAAATAATTATGGATTCTGATAAGAATCTTCCTTTAATGTGCTCTATTTTTTGTTTGTTAAAAGCCCCGCCTGTTTCCTGTCTTTGTTTCATTCACTCTGGGAAATCGAGGAGAGAGAGAGAGAGAGAGAGAGAGAGAGAGAGAGAGAGAGAGAGAGAGACGCAGAAAGACGGTGAAAAGAACAGATGAAGATAGGAGGAGTATCTTGATTTGCGAACTAAAGGTTGAAATGTTGGAATAGTTCAGTTCGAGTACATAATGTATCTGATATAAAATTGTGATTCTTTAAGGTGGTTCCCTTTTAAAGTATCTAAGTCCGATGCATTTTGTTTTGTTGTATAAACAGTAAGTAGTATTATTAGTACACAGGAGTAAAAACGTTAACTTCGTACTTATCACATTAGGCTGACATGAAAAGAAAAAAAAATAGCCCACAGCAGCATCTCCCGTGCTGGCCGGAGTGGCTTATCTTGCTTTTACATGCTTGACCCAGAGTCATTACTGAGGCGCCTGATCCACTCCCGTGGCCGGGCCGGTCTGAGCGACTGCCCGCTGGAATCACCCGAGGACATGAACTCAGAGCTGTGTGTTTGAAACATCCTTTTTGTCTAGACGCGCTTAGGCGAGATTAAGTTAAGAAGAGAGCTATCTTGCATGCTCTATATGGTTTCTGATGAGACATTGGAACTTACTACTGAAAGCGTGTTTAATATTACAATGTACACATTTTTCAAGATGAATGGTCATCAGGTGATCAAGGACAGAACAAAGAAATAAAAAAAAATCTGTAAAACAATAGGACATAATTTAAAAGATTTCTATGCCATTATCACAATAGAAATACTTTCAACGCGCCATACCACTTCGTTATTATTTTGAACTAATGTCGAATGACATTGTAGACTATGAGGGTTGATCCCATAATATCTAAACTTTTTGTAGTCCGTTTGACAGCATACTTTGATAGACATTAATTTTGTGTTTTTCCATCTTTTACCTCACTTTTTTCATTTTATTCAGGCATGTCCATTCTCCTGTCACATACTGTTTCCATAATTTATGGTCTAATCGCCGATTCTTTATCTTTCATAATCCACAAAGTTTTAGATCCGCTTTTTTGCTTGGAGATTTATTCAGAGCTTAGTTTATACACCTACAACCTCATTAATAATTCTTCTCTCCACATATCGACCTACCTCTGGCACTATCGTCTATGTTCGTATATATTCACTTTTCACTGCGTATGTTTCCGAAGATCTTAAAGCAAAACCTGAATAACGTGTCATATGCCATTAGTGCATAGATTTAAGCTTTGACAGGTTTTGTTGTTCCTTTTTTTCCTTCATTAAGGCAGGCTTGTTCTATCCATGTACTTTCTAACTCTGTTTTCGCACTGGGGTTGAGCTGCAGAGATGTGGCGAGTGAGGAGACTAAAGAAGGATGTCTATCATGAGACTTGTTGAGACCACTAGTGGCGGATTCGAAAAAGAGTCCGCTATCCGTCATCTGATTCCGATAGGAGAACCGCTTTATCAGGAAGATCACTCCGCTAGGTGTGTTTTGGCATTTTAATATTACGATCGTTATTGCAAGCATGTCAGTGTTTATCATACTAAATCAAAGTTGCTTACAATTAATGTATTAATGGTCAATCAGGTTTGCCTAATGATTGATGCTGATATGGGAAAAATGACATCACTGATTAATGTCTGCGTGCTTTTGGGGTGGGCTATGATACATAACAAATGCTTTTAAACTATTAATACTGGCCTATTTTATATTTCTGTAATGTCACCACAGCCCTCATTCTAGTTCGCATGCTCCCAACTTTATTTTTGTGCTTTTGGTCTTTGGAGGAAGCAATTCTCCCTTAACTTGTGTTTCTGCTATACATGATTTTCTGTTCGTGACTTTTTTAAAGTTATATATGAAAAAGGATGTGGCCGACAATACATTTCCTTTAATATTTTAATTGTAAACTGTTGGATAGAGATATGATTATTGATTTCATGTATACACCGAGTTATGATAACAATCTTTTTTTTTCCTAGTGAAGCGTGTTAACGATGTACAATTACTTGCATAAGACCATACTGTGCCTGCATCTTGCACGAATTATTATGTTTTGAAAGAAAACTAGCAGGCAGATGATATTAACAACAATGAAAGTTATCAACACTTTTAGAAACGTTTTTAAAGTTACTATTTCGTATTATTTAGACTGATTAGATAAATACCTTTTTTGAAATTAACCTAATCATACTAAGTGAAAACAAGAAAGGAAAGTTAAATCTGAACGAGGAGATTACGTTTCTTGATTTTTCGTTGGAAAAATCTACTATGAGTTGAGGGTGGTGGGTAAAATAAAGGGCCGTCATTTTCTAAAATTCCTTTTTATCCAAATTTTTATTACAATCTACTCACATATTTGTATGTATCGGATTTAAATCAAGCACATGGTTACCAAACTCAAAAAAATTATGTGTTTCGGAAATCAATGATCAACAAGGAGAAAAGGCCTACATCACAGGGACACACAAGAAGAAATTGTCTACATCACAGAGTATGGTGAACCATGTGTCACTTATTTTTTATGATGGGTTCATAGTAAAGTTTTCGTCGAGTTCCACACAAGCTTTAGACACTACCAACAATAATTATTTTTATTCCGCGAGATTAGCGCCCTTTCACGCGCTGCCACTGCTCTACTGTTGTTTCCCGGTTCACGCGCTGGCATTTCGAGGATACCAGAGCCCAGCGCTGAGGCGCTCACCCTGCGACAGACGGTGAGTCAGCCCTGTCGCCGTGCCTCTCTATATACCTTGTTGGCCAGGCTGCGACCTGGCATGGGCAGCACGTCAGCCGAGTGACAGGCTGGCAGGCTCGCCGCCCCGGATTTCAGGCCTAGATGTACAATACATTCTGTAAAGCTTTGATGCCAGTTCTTCACAGTTCGCATCCTTGCTATGACCCGCCTGAATTCCATCCCTCCGGCTGTGAGGAGGTGGTGAAAATACCGCCCTGGAAACCGTATAATATCCTGGAAAGGCTTGACATTTCCACGACTCGGAGTGAAGGAGATATCGCACTGTTTATGCACTGGATATGTCTACACTGATGTTATTCGTAGGAGGTTTTCATAATTACGAATTTTAGTAAAAAAAAAAAATAATTAAAAAACGTCTCTAGCCGCCTGTGATTATCAGTGGATCTTTAGAGGAATAACACGATTCTCGATGCCAAAGCAAGAAAAATGTTTTGATTCGATTGAATATCACGATTTGATCATCATTCACAGATTTAGGAGGATAGTGTTCTGTATATTTTTTTAAGAAAAGTGAAATAATTTAATTATCATTTATTTTTCGCTTTCACTTTTTTTTTCCAAATGTGTCGTGGGACTAGAATTGTGGAAAGTCTGTGTCTCTTGTGTATTTTGAGTGCTCTTTCTGCAGGATGGCTTTTTCAAAACTATTTTCTATTCTATATGGACCAAAATAATCTTAAATGCTCTACATTGAAGTTTTTAAAGTTCTTTAAAGATCTCTTCAATGCCTATCACCATTTTCATCATCATCATCATCATCATCATCATCATCATCATCATCATCATCATCATCATCATCATCATCATCATCATCATCATCATCATCATCATCATCATCATCATCATCATCATCATCATCATCATCATCATCATCATCATCATCATCATCATCATCACCATCATCATCATCATCATCATCATCATCATCATCATCATCATCATCATCATCATCATCACCGATCATGTAACCATCGTCATCATCATCATCAGCAGCAGCAGCATCCTCATCATCCTAGAAATACTACTTAATACTTCAAGTCTGGTGTTTTATGATGACTGTCAACCTTACTTTAGGATTATTAATTTGTTCGTTCACTCATGATTCAGATGGTTCCCTCAGGTTTGTAAAACAATCGTTTCCATAGACAGAACCCTGTATATAAGGTGATTATGATATTTTCCTCAGAATTTGGCACCTCCAATCAAATATTTGCTGAACCATTCAGTGTCTGACGCAAATTAACTATCAAGCTTATCTGATGAAAGACATATAAAAACTGTAGACTGTCTGTCTACTTGGGATTTATAGAATTATTTCACTCCAAAATGTCTCTATTTTAAGCAAAGATAAACTGTTTTCAAATTTTCATGAAAAGATTAAAATGTCTATTTAATTGTAGTGGGAAAGACATTAATCAGGCTTCTCTCAGCTTATTTAGCTTGTTATTTCCACCCCATTGCTCCTCTTGATACTTTTCCTCTCTCTCTATCTCTCTCTCTCTCCCTCTCTCTCTCTCTCTCTCTCTCTCTCTCTCTCTCTTTCTCTCTCTTTCTCTCTTTCCCTCTCCCTTGCCCTCTCTCTTTCTCTCTCTCTATCTCTTTCTCTCTTTCTTTCATTCCCTTGTCTCTTAAAGCTCAACCATATAAAAAGGTAATTTCTCCGTTTAACTTAAATGTGAAAAAGTATGTTTTAGTCTGTTCATGACTCTACTCCGAAGATTAAAATCTAGTGGAGGTTCATAGATTGGAAAATGGAAGGATTTTAAGCTGACGCACTTGAAACATCTTAACAATTTTAGTTTTCTAATTTTACTGATTTTGTTTGGGCAAACCGTTTTATCTTGTAACTTTTAAAAATATAACTTTCCCAAAAGGCGAAAAGATAGAGACAATATTTCATAAGAGATTTCTGTTTTAATTCATTATGGTTCGCTTTGTTTTATTATGAGTAGCCTTTGGGATTCCAATTTTTTCGCCCCCCCCCCTAATTTATTATTGCCTTATTCTTTTTGCGTTTTGTTTTATAACTAAGCAATTTTCCTTAATATGCATTGCAATTTAACTATTTTGTGCGTGGGAGAAGTATGTAAGGCAGGCCCATAATCATTACTTAACTGTGTACTTTGTAAACTTCTCAAAAATTATAATTCAAATAAACGTCACAGGCTAGTTTTGATATCTTTTTCTCCTTTTACAATGAACAAAGTTTAGCTGTATCGCAATGCCTTATTGTTTGAGAACTTAATTCTTTAGTAAAGATGATTTCTTCTCAGCCGTCGATTTAAGTTGAGTAGTGTAGAGAGTCTTCACCTGTCCCGCTGCTCTCGCCAAACCGATTTGCACTGGTACAAAGACCAAAATTACGAGTTAAAGGAAAGTGTGGGCTTTGCAAAATCAAGCAACTGATTACAGTAAAGTTACCATACACGACGAAAGTACGCCCTTTCCTGGCGTTAGCTCTTTATCATTCTCAGAAAAAAAGCGAAAGCATAACTAGTATTGTAAAAGACAATATTGACAGAGGAAACTTGGAATTGCTTGTTAACATATTTTAGTTGAACGAACTTTTATAGGACTGCATGATTTGTTTCCTATTAACGTGATACAACAATGACAAGTCTCAAATCGGTTGTAGGTGGACAATGCTCTTCATAAGCCTAAAACTAAGGCGAACAAAATGAAAAAAGATCAGTCTCTGAGTGAAGGTTGAAACAGATTAAAAGCGACTTAAGCAGCGTTATGGGAAGGCTTTAAGACGCTCTCTCGACAGTTTCTTTACACTGTCAAATGCAGGCGTTGACAAGACGCGAGTTACTCCTTACTAATCTTTTGAAAGACATCACTCTCCTAGATTAATATCGATTTGCCTTTGGTTTGAAGCTGAATTGACTTAAGGAAAAGTCTGCAAGTTTTTTTTAACAATAATAGCTGCTGTGCATGCCTGGTCTCTAAACAATTTTATAATGCTGAAGAAAGTAGGAGAGCGAATCAATCTGGTTTTGCCATTTCTTCTTTGTTATATATTTTCCTAACGCCATTTATTCGGTTCTTATCAGCATAACAGTACTTCAGAGGACTATAGATAGTTTCCGTTTGAAATTTATCACACGTCTTACTTAAGCCACAATTTTTCATTGTTAGCTCGAATACCAAATTTTAAAAAGTTGGAAAAAAGTGACGTATTTTAATTGCCGTCACTATATCCTGTTTGAGCCACGTCCAAGCTGTCAAATTTTGTTCCTTGCAATTTTTGTTCCACTTCGCACTGAAGAAGGCTCAATAATATCCAAACGTGTTCTGTGTTAAAGAGTTTAGTTGTTGCCTTTTCTGTTATTGTTTTTAATTCTAAAGTTGATGAATGTTCTGTAATATTAGTATATACGTTGTAGATTACCTGTGGATCTTAATTGACCCTGGAACTTAAAGCACATGTTGTTTTCCAAGAGTTGTGATCGAACCTTCAATATTCCCAAACTGCATAGGTCTCAACATAGAGTCTAGATTTCTTGATCGTTTACGTTCGCTCATTAGTCCAGTCCTTTTGGTTATTGACATTTGCTGACCTTTAGGTCGTTGTCGTTTGCTCAAAGACTCTAGGCCTCCTGGTCGTTTATGTTCACTCATAGAGTCTAGACCTCTTGGTCATTGACGTTCGCTCACAGAGTTAAATCTCTTTGGTCGTTGACGTTCTCTCATAGAGCATAGACCTCTTGGTCGTTGATGTTCACTCATAGAGTCTAGACCTCTTGGTCGTTGACGTTCGCTCATAGTGCCTAGAGCTCTTGGTCGTTGACGTTCGCTCATAGAGTGTAGACCTCTTGGTCGTTGACGTTCGCTCATAGAGCCTTGTCCTGTTCGTCGTTGATGTTCGCTCATAGAGTCCATACCTTTTGGTCGTTGATGTTTGCTGATAGTGCCTAGATCTCTTGGTCGTTGACGTTCGCTTATAGAGTGTAGACCTCTTGATCGTTGATGTTCGCACATAGAGTCTAGACCTCTTGGTCGTTGATGTTTGCTGATAGTGCCTAGATCTCTTGGTCGTTGATGTTCGCTTATAGAGTGTAGACCTCTTGATCGTTGATGTTCGCACATAGAGTCTAGACTTCTTGGTCGTTGACACTCGCCCACAGTGCCTAGACCTCTTGGTCGTTGACGTTCGCTCATAGAGTCTAGACCACTATGTCGTTGCCTTTTGCTCGCGAGTCTACATCTCTTTGTCCTTGACCTCCGCTCATAGCGCCTAGTCCTCTCCGTCGCGGATGTTCACTTAGAGTCTAGACCTCTTGGTCGTTGCCTTTCAATGTTACGTAGGAGATGTTTAATCTTTGTGTTTTGCTTTTCACCACAAAATTAGTTTTGTTTAGACCCAGTGGTCGCGTTCCGTGATGTGGTCCTCGCTATCCCTCCCGCCCCACAGGCAGGCCCACCCAGTACTCGGCGCACGTGCGGCCGGACCCTGGAGTTAATTATAGTAGCCGCCATGGAAACGCGTGTGTCATGACCATTTACCAGGGGCGCGTCTTACTGTCACATGCCTAACTTGCGGTTTTAGCCATCTTTGAGCGCCAACGCTCCTCTAGGTGATTGCCGGGCATGATTTGATTGTTATGGAAACAGCTTACGAGCATAATACGTGTATCATGTTCTTGGTATTCCCTTTGTTTTTCTGTGGCATTATAGCAGAGCAGACCATAGCCACTCTCTGATAGCAAAGCAAAGTAGTAAAGCTGTTTTGAGACTGACACCTCGTGCTGCATATTAATCGATAGAATATAGTTTTACTGCATCTCACGTTTCTTTGTCTACACTTATAATTGGGATTATTTTATTTGTGTGATAAGATTAATATATACACATTTCATAGGATTATGATTTGAATTAACCATCTTTAAGAATTCTGACGCGCATTGATTGTAGGATAACAACTCGTAGGTTTCAAAGGTGAAAAAATTTTCATAGCTAAATTTTTACCTGATTCCTTTGTTAATATTCTTTAAAAGCACGGATTAATAATTTTCTGTCTTTATTAATTGTAATAATAATAAAAATAATAATAAAGATAAAAATAATAATAATAATAATAATAATAATAATAATAATAATAATAATAATAATAATAATAATAATAATAATAATAATAAGCTATGATGATGATGATGATGATGATAATAAAAATTATAATAATAATAAATATTATTTTGTGTATACAATTGAGGAAATCATTTTTGCTTGGCTGAGTTTTTTTACAAGAGTATGCTGTCTTTTTTTTTTTTTTTTTTTTTGTGCATAACTTGGAAAGCAATCATACATATGTTAGGTCAAAGGTTGTTTTATAGCCCCTTTACGTTCCTCTCCCGTTGTTTGTTTATTTCCATCACATATTTCTTTGCCTTACCTAATATTCTTTCCTTTACTCTCTGTCTATGTCCCTGTCTCTGTTCATCTCTTTGTTTTTTTCCTATTTTAGTTTGCTCAAATAAAGAGCGGAAGAAGAAGTATAGATAGAGAACGACATGTAGGAAGTGAGGATGGTAAAAAAAATTGCTTTTTACTTTTTCATGTATGCTTCTAATTTCTGTCCGTCCTTTTTTAGTCTTTGCATATAACTAATTCTATCTTAGATTATTCCAAACATAAAAAGAAAGGATTGGTGTACGAGGGTAAGAGACACGGCCGAAGAATAGAGTAATGTTACCTGACTCTTATGCTTTTAACTTTGACTTAAAGCGTTACATGGAGTCGTGTCTTGGAACTCATATGAAGTCATTGATTTTGTTACTAAATTGTAAAAAATACTCGGCAAGGCAGGAGTTCTGCTGTACAGACTCACGCCTGGTCGTCCTTGCTCTGGGATAATGCTGTAAAAAGGCGTGATTTGTGGACGGCATCGTCCCTGATTCGATCATCGGCTTCCCGTGTAGATCTAGTTCCAACCCGAACGGGCTTTGTCTCTTCTGCCTCGCGACCATAAAGAAGTCAATGTCTTTTTGTATACGTTTTTGGTTGCGCAGTTTGTGTTTGTCGATCAAAGTTATGATCTTTCTCTTCTCTGATGCCCCTTTGTTATTTCGATGGTGAAATTTCTTCTCATTTCAACTAACCTTATACTTTTATTTCATTTCAAACGCCACTATTGTCTTATTTATTTTGCTCGGATTTAATTGCTTTAACATCGAGTTACTTTTGAATTGAAGAGAGAAAAAGACAGACAGATGGACAGATGGAGAAAGAGACACGGAGACATAGGCAGGAATAGAGAGACAGATATAGAGATACAGAGACAGCCTTTTGTGAAGGAAAGATCTTAAAATATTTGTTAGTGCTCCTTAACCTCTCACCGCCAATTGCAACGAGGGGGAATAAGTGTGTGTTGGTCTTACCATCATGACTTGTTTTTCTTTAGGAAAATAATTATATTAAAGTGTATAAAGTGCATTTAGTCGAAAATTAACAATATTTACTGTCGTCTAAGTCTAAATCTCTTACTTACTTTCTTTCACTTGACCTGTGTCTGTCTATCTTTTTTATGTGTTTGTTTTTATCTCTCTGTATGTATTTTTTATCTCTGTCTCTGTCTGCTATATGTTTGTCTTTCTTTGTATCTGTCTTTCTCCCTATCTCTCTTACTCTCTCTGTGAGTGTGTTTCTCCCTGTTTCTTTTGTTCTTTTTCTCTCTATCTCTATCTCCCTCTCTTTGAAACTCTTTCTCTTATCTCTATCTCCCTCTCTTTGAAACTCTTTCTCTCTCTATCTTTCTTCTCCCTCTGTGTTTGTTATCTGCGGTCCTATGTTGCGAAGGGGATCAAGAGGCTTAAACTTAAACTAAAAACTGTTTTCCTCTAATCCACCTTTTTGTCTACACCATTACGTTATCCATGTAGTGTGTTCTTTCTAGTCTTTTCATTTACCTCTCTTTTACTCTCTTTTATTTATCTTTTCCCCTTCTCATGCCTTCTTTTCCCCTTCTCATGCCTGCCTCCTGTCTCTCTCTCTCCTCCCTCCCCCACTATCTCTCTATATCTCTCTTCTCTTTCTCTCTTTCTCTCGCGTGCATTATTCCCTCTGCTATAAATGATAACCTTTGCTTTTCATTATGATAGTCTTGTAAATCCCTCCCACACATATGTTTTTTTAAGCGTTCACTCTGAATCTTCCAGTATTTTCCTGGCCTGGGCAAATACTTTTGCAACTGTTAGACAAACCGAGAAATGCTGTGCTAAAAATATCGAGGTTTTAAAAAATACATGACTGCCATTGTTTCTAACCTTTAAAACTGAGCCAGTGGTTGAGGATGTGTTTTTTGCTCCTAGCGACGGTTTAAAAGCTTTGCCATTTTTCCTCACGTAGGAATGTTGGAATTATTTCCCTAACTAATTATCTGCAGCTGCGTTTGTGCCTCATAAGCTCAACACTATTCAAGTGTTGATTGTTTCCCAGAACGTTATCTGGTAATGAATTTGCATATTGGTTTAATTAAACGTAACATATCGAGGCGTTTTACAATATACTCATCTGCTTAAATGTTATTGCTTATCATGTTAACTTGTATTGTAAAAAAAAAAGTGCAGATTTAGAAGTTCACAGGCACCGTTGATAATTCAAATGACTTTCCCAAGTGCCATTTTTATTCAAACCTGAATAAAGTAATTATTGATGTTTATTTTTAAAAATGTATTCCTTCCCTTTTTGTGTTTCTCTTTTGTTTTTGTTTTCGGTGTTGTTTGTTTTGTTGTTGCGGTTTTCCGTTTCCTTATGAACACTTCCATCTTACCTTTACTAGACAGTTCGAACTCAATACCTCATGAAGTTTGTGAGGTTTTAACGTTCTGCGGCTTAAGACTTTGAACTTAATGAAGGTATTATATTATTTCCCATCAACACATGTTTTTTTAGCCGCTGGCTCAATTCTTTACTCAAGACTCTAGCCGTGTAAGATGCCTCGTGGGAAAACCCCGCCCGTTTCCACGTCGTGTTTCTAACAATTCCTTAGTTAGTCAGATATTTAGGATTCGTCTCCTTTTTGTGACAAAATCATCTCCATATTTAATGAATATTGAATTTATTAAAACTACAGTGTTTCAGTTGTTTTTTTTAATCCTTCAAACACATAAACGCTGAAAATGATGAATGATATATATATATATAATAGTAATAATAATAATAATAATAATAATAATAATAATAATAATAATAATAATAATAATAATAATAATAATAATAATAATAATAATAATAATAATAATAATAATAATAATAATTTAATTACCTGCTCTTGTCCGGCGTATTGTTCTTTCTGTTTGACAGCAGGAAACGTTTTCTGTGGGTGCAGTGGGAAAAGATTTCCTTTCTTTGGTTTAGGGTTGGTCTCTTCATGAGTATCTGGTACTTTTCCTCTAGGCACAGGTGACACACTTTTTGGCTGGTGTGTATGGCTTCAGTTGTCTTACAATTTCCCAATGCATTTTATGGTCTGTGTTATTGTTTTCAGTGTCCAAATATGCTCGCTTAATTTCGTGTCATTCATCTTGTGGTGTAGTTTAAATGATGATTTGTAGAGGTTGTACCTTGTTTTAAACTCATTTTCGGTTAGCCCTATATATGTTTTTTCTTGTTTGTTTTTGTTTTCGTGACTATGGCTTTATAAATAACACATTTTGCTAGACACTTGCCACTCAGGGGGCAGCTTGATTTGATTTTGCAGTTGCATCGTTTTGGTTCATCGTCCGCTTTTTTCTTAGTGTTTAACTCTTCTAGTAGGTTATTGTTGCGGTTCATTATTGTTTGTTTTATGTTCGGGGAGGCAACTGCAGCTGACTTTTATTGTATTTCTGTTAATATTGACATGTAGTTTTTTGGATCTGGGGAAGCGCCTGTCTATAAGGTTTATAAAGTCCCTTGCAACGTAGGTTGAGACGTTCATGCTAAATGGTGAGTTCAACCAAGTTATTTTCCTTTTTCTTTTGTTGCTTTGTTGCTTGTTAATATCTTTTGATATTAGATCAGCACTGAAGCAGAATGCTTGTCCAAAACCGCTTCTTTTTAGCGCATCATTGTATGTTGCGCTGGCATGTTTGAATTCCTCCTCATTCTTTGAGTTATTTATCCGATAGTTTATGCTCTTGGGTAGGTTCTTCTTTATTGCCGGGGCGTAGTTGCTGTGCTTGCTTATATAGTTGATATTGTTCTTGGATTTCTTATATACACAAATGATTTTTTCTGATAACCTCTCTGCTGCAATTGTCTCTAATTGTTTGTTTTTTAATACTTACTTCTTGTGTTTAGCGCAAAAGAATGTAATTTACTTTTCTGTTCCGCCAGTTTATCCGTACTTACAAGTTTCATAAATTTAATTTCAATGGCACTGAGTAGACTACGGTACTGCCTTTTAAAGATTGCTGAGAGATTAGTTAAAAGGCATCTGGTATAATACTGTCTTATTTTTACTGGTTAAGGTAATGCACTGCGTCTCGATTTATTACATTCAAAAGCAGTCCGTGCAAACGTTAAATCTAAATATTTTGCATTTCATAGCTAATATTCCAACAAGTCTGTGATGATAATAAAGTCTAAGTCTAGTTCAGACAATGCGGCACCAGTGAATTAGTTAATAATTCACTTGTATGGATTGGTATCAGGTGGTCTCCCGAGGGAAAATAGCATGGAGCAGCTCTCTGTGTATCACTTACCAAGGTCGTGTGTCGTCCGAACGTTCTGTTGACTCGTCAAAGCATTAAATGGGGTCGTTTGTTTCCATTTTTCTGTTTTATTTCAGCGCACGGGAAAACATCGCTTAATCAAAACAGATCATTTTTTTGCAAAACATCTATCGCATTCCAGAATAATTCCACATTTATTTTCTTTGTTATATATATCTATAAACAGGAACCTTTTCATCCTTACTTCCATTTTCTCTGTACGATTCGCACCATCATTAATTTGCCTCCGATGAAAACAATGTCCACCTGAGTCCTTCCCATTATCGATGTGACGTTTCAATTTTCTCTGACGCATTCTCTATACGCCTTTGTGGAGGGGAGTTGATAACGATGTGGTGAATTTTGTACTTTTGATTTTGTATTTTTGAAATGATGTGCGATCGTTCTTCAAAAATAATGTGGAAACATTGTATCATAGTAGAAGTGTTGAATCTCTCTGACCTAAAGAAGCAAAAGTTTTATGTTATTGTTAACAAATACTTTCCCAAAGAGGGTATAGATAGATATGTCCTGAATGTGTACTTAAAGAGGATGTAGAGTGATTTAGCTAATACACAAAGATAAGAAACGGATCAAAACAGTGACTATAGATTTGTTCCCTGTATATTTCCAGTACAAGCATGCACCCACAAGTAGAATGTGGCCATTAATTCCTGTCTTTACTTTGGTTCCCCTTTGTGTTCCTTGCGGGCCTTAATTCCCATTATGAGAGGAAGCTAATTATTTCGTGACTCATTTTTGGTCCAGAGAGACATTACAAACCATGAGTCTTATTCAATATGTTGCCTCGGTTTGTAAGCACAAACGTGACGTAGCTTGCGTCTCGCCGTAAAAATATAAGAACAAGAAGGCAAAACGTAAGCTACATTATGTTTGTGCTTACTACTCCTATTGTTTGCTTCAATAAGTGGGTAGCTAAAATAATAATAATAATAATAATAATAATAATAATAATAATAATAATAATAATAATAATAATAATAATGCACGACATGGCAGCACATTAGAAAACGGTTTGCTCATAGCTCTTGGTAGAAATAATCTGAATATAAAGATTTCTATCTTTTTAGTTTACAGTGGTTTTTGATAGCCACAGTGGTAATCAATGGGTTGGATAGGAATTGATTCTTATCATGAACTTCAACTTTTATTAATAATATTTTAAATTTCTGTGTTTGCTTGATCCGTGGTAAATCTGATTTTCAAATGTTTGTCAAGTAGGGATACATTCTTACAGACGACAATGTAACAAAACGTTTGTAGGATTAACGTGCTTATTATTGTTTGTTGTTTTGTTGTTGTTTTTTTATGATGATGTGTAAGGTTAGCATTGTTAAAGCGTTTTGCCTATAGCACAGCCGCGCCCCCACATAAATCAGAAGGAATTGACTTAATCAAAAGTGTTAAAGATTTGTCTGTAAATTAGGAGCCATCTACAGCCTTTTGCCACGCTAACTAGCACAGAAGGCCTAGAATTATAAATGATTATGACAAAATAACTAGAATACGAACTATAGGTCTGAAGCGTACAGCCTCATCATAACCTCACGATTCATTTTGGACTAATTCGATTCGTCCATACGTGACGTATGTAAAACTATTTTCTCAAGCTCTCTTTATGATAGTAGATTTAATAAACACAAAAATTATCGTTTAAGCTTACTTCAAGGTATTCGATATTTTTGAAGTGCCGACGTTGAAAGCAATCTGGAGCTGAAGGAAAAATTGAGTTGAACCCTGTTTTATTACTTCTAGATTCAACTCCGGTTCATGACTTCTTCCTATCTATAAAATTAATTTTAGAAGATTATTTAAGTTACCTTTTAATTAAAGATTCCCCAATACATACCGTGAGTTTAACTACCATTTAAACCGCTCTTAAATACAGTGCCTATCAATATGGGTTCTGTTTACAAAAAGATTGAGTATGTGAATTTTATTCGATTTTATTTTTTTCAAAATGAAACCACCCTCTATCTCTCTATCTTGAGATTCAACTGGCTATAACGCTCATTTAAGGCGTTTCTACACATTACTCAAATGTCACCAGTGAACTCGGGCAATGATATTGAAAGTAGCGAAAACATGTATAATTCAAATACAGATGTAGAAGGTAATATGATACTTATTCAATTTTTAGCTAAGATTAGTTCATGTCCAAATTTCAATTCACAGCCAACTTGCACCTGAACAAAGAGTTCGAATAATATGTTATATTTGATCAAATATTAAAAATCCCTTTTGTACTATGTTTTCTATATAAAACCCTGTAGAACCGTATTGCTTCTCTTAACAATGTAAAGATGTAAAAGAAAACAAGAAAACGGACCAGAAAAGCGGTTGATTTTGCCAGAGCCCTAAAAATGAAACTTCCGTTTTCCGTTTCAAAATTCTTAGCCGGGCAGCATTTTTTAAGCTTGCGCTCTCATTTGAATTCAATAGAAAAAAGAACTGCTAGAAATATATTATGTCAGTTATGGAGAACTTGTAACATAATATGCTTTGTTACAAGTGAATCCAGCAGAATGTGTGATAAACTTACAGTATTGGCCACACAAAAGGTGTTACAAACTGAATCCAAAGCAGAACGGAAATTAATTCGCATTCTTCTAATTAATCTGTGGAAAGAATCAAGTTTAAATTTCATCGCCATAGGCATCTCTTTATTCCCTAGATTTCCTGTCACAGTTTTCACCGCTCACTTAATTAGGCCCTTGTGGTTTTTGGTTGCTGTTGTTTTAGGTTGTTTGTTTTTTGTTTTGTTTTTGTTTTTTGTGGGTTTGTTTACATTCTCCCACCAGAAAACAAAAGTACTATGGATATTTTTGAAGATGTGACTAAAATAATAAACTGATATGTGCTATTTTCAGCATTGCCCTTTTGTTTATACATACAACTTATTTGTATTAGATCATGACAATTTCTATCCTGCTGTAAAGGCGACGATAAGAAGTGAAGGAATTTAAACACCTTTTTCTTGCTGATTTTATTTGTTTTGTTGTTTGGTGGTCCTTTTGTTTTAGCCTTTTTTTGTCCTTATTTCCATATGTCTAAATTGTTGTAAAAGTTCATGAAAACCTGCCTTTTTTAAACAATCAGTTTGTCAAGCCCCACACTCCTAGCGTTTATCATATCTAGTGGGAGTTGTAGGCATCCTTCAGTCAAGGTAGATCTGGCTGGAGCAGCGACGGTGGTGGCTCATGAGTCCAATCCTTGCGTGACAGTGACGTCCGCAGTTGTCACCAACAAACTTTGATGTTTGTTAGGGGGACTTTCCTCTCTTTTCTGTTGGCCCTCCTTTCCTCCAAGTGTTAGTTTCTTTCTTTCTCGCCAGTTTTGACTCCATGGTCCACAGCTTGCCTTTACTCACTTCTGTTTCCAGAAATCCTTTCCCATGAGTGTGTACCGATTCCTGTCGCTTTCAGGTGGCGCTTGTATACAGCTTTGTAACGTAGAGCTAGTCGGCCAGTTGGGCATCTAACTCATGCAAGTTCACCTTACTTGATTTGTTTTGGCAGTCTTGCATCTCTCATTTTGTGGACATGGCGAAGCTGACAGAGATTGAGGTGTATGATCATGGAGCTAGCCTTGTTCAGAACTGTGGTGTTGGGTACCTTA
This sequence comes from Elysia chlorotica, assembly GCA_003991915.1. NCBI lineage: Eukaryota > Metazoa > Mollusca > Gastropoda > Plakobranchidae > Elysia > Elysia chlorotica. The sequence goes on from RQTK01000184.1 coordinate 443,539, forward strand.
TTTTGCCACAAAGTGCCAACGGTTTTAAGCAGGCATGCGTCTGTCGATTTCGGCGTTAAGAGACAGGTTGCTGGTGATAGTGGAGCATCGATATTTTCCTTCACCTCATTGTTAGTTCTGCTAGCATGTAGGGAAGGAGTGTTCTGATTCATCACGTTTGTCTTTGTATGCTAATGGTCAGTCTGAACTGCTTGGAGGCATAAGAGAAGGTGCCCATCAGTCGTTGCAGGTCGTCCTCAGCGTGTGAGCGCACTGCGGCATCATCTGCAAGCAAAATTTCTCCTAGCAGGACGCGTCTAATCTTTGTTTTGGCCCTCAGTCTTGCAAGGTCAAACAGCCTAACTGTCTTCGGGGCTCCACTCCGTATTTACTTTGGGTGGGGGGGGGGTGTTACTCGCCTAGCCTTTCCACCCCCTGATGGTGACCACAAAGCAGTGGTGCCAAGTCCATGGCCTGGTATAAAGTCTTCACCCGCCATCTCAGCCGTTGGAAACTCCTCGACCGCTTGATTTGCCGTTTCTGTTGTTTTTTTTACTTAATTTTCAATAAAATGTGTTTGTTTAGGACTGTTAGTGCTTTGTTTTATTTTTTCCGTCATGCGTTTCTATCCTGGTGTGAAACAAGTATGTAAAAAGTTCTCTATTGACAATTTGCCAAAACACACACAAGGAATTTTCTGTTTTTATCATTACTTGGTATGGTCTCCAAAAAAAAATAACAAAGAGCCGGGTCTATGTTTTAAAACTCAGAGAAATAAATTCGAGTGGGAAATAATAGGAAAGAAATTAATGAACTATAAATTTGCATCGTAAAACATAAAGACGAACAAATTACGAATGAAAGCAGCAACTTTAGCTTTGATTATGTGGGGAGGGGGTTCTGATAGTCGTATTATAATTATGGGTAATAATGGTAATACATAAAGGTTCGTTTTTATGCCATGAGAGACAAAATTCCCTTCAGCCTTTGCCTTCGTCAATGCTCCTGTGCTTTTAGACCTGATACGGAAGCAAGCTAAAAGCTAGGCTAAAAGTGTAGACTGAAATGCAAGAGGACAGTTTCACAGAGTATGAGAGCCACATGTTGCTTCCTGTCTCCGGAAGGTTGCCTTTGTGGCACTTGCTGGCTCAGTGCACTACACAGGACCAAGAATTAAAGACCTGAACTCTGAAAACTGTGGTGTTCTATCTGCTCTGGACTAGATCTGGACAGAACTGTGCATTCGGGTCGGCAGTCACATTAAAATACATTTTACTTAGTCTCAAACTTTTAGATCAGTGAATTTGTTCAAATTGCGTACCCTTATTTAGTTTCGTTTTGGCTCACTTACACCTATTGCTCCCATTTATTGTACTGAGTTTTGGTTGATCTATTTTTGTCCAATGCAGAAAGCATAGTGTCCAAAAACCTAGTTTCTTAATATACGTCACACTCGACATTTTGTGGCACTTGTCTGGCGTCACGTTTCTCTAACAATCGTCTTTGTTAAAGCGAGAGGAGCTAAGTATTCTGGTTTGACTTTGATTTTGATGTACAAAGAGATCTGTTAATATTATAGATGATTTTGATAATGCCTCACCATTGTTACAAATTAAAGTGTCTCTGGCCACAGGCTATAATTCGCATCAGCTTTCAACATAAGCTAATACGTCTACTAATAATAGCCGTCTGGTGGGGTATATACACGTATTACCCTTTTTTGTCATTTTTTTAATCATGCGTAGCCGTCGCTTCTCAGCTGTCTGTCTGTCTGTCTATCTCTCTTTTCGCTATCTCATTTTCTCTCTCCTCTCCCTCCCTCATTCCCTCTGTCTCTCTTTCTCTTCCTCTCTCCCTCTATCCCTTTCTCTTTCTCTCTCTCTCTCTCTCTCTCTCTCTCTCTCTCTCTCTCTCTCTCTCTCTCTCTCTCTCTGTAGATGTATTAGTCATCAAAGTGCAAGCTCCAATTATTGTTACCTTCCGTAATTAAACCTAGGAACAAGATCTATCTTTTCCCTTCACCATACAACATTACAATTGCAATTACCGTACAATAATTTTCGCAATTTCACTGCCCAGCTATTACTGCGTGACATTATTCTCTCCTGTAGGTTTAGAATGCAGCAATTGTAAACTAACGACCAAAAGGTTGTGGGTACTTGTCGGTCAGAGCTTTTCGCTGGTTGGTTTCGATAAGAGATGCGAGTGTTGGTGAAGTTATTTTAACTGGGATAACTAAAACTGTATGGTCCTGAGCTCGACTATCGTGATATCTAAATTATTCACTAGGATAATCAATGCGAACCCAATGTTGAACTCATTTGGCCATGACAGATGCTGGGATCGTGTGTTCCGTGTAAGACTAAAGAGCAACTACTTGAATTAGAAACAATATGGAATTTAAGCTTGCTGGTCCCCATTTCAACACAATGCTTGCTTACCATGGAAGGAATGTCATGAGAGGAAAAAAGCTATAGCTCTTTGCCGCACTTATTACATGTCATGTTGTATTTTAATCAGAAATTCGTTCGTTATATACTTTGTAAAGCAAATAGACTTTTAATGTAGTATAAATGTGTAGCGTCTGACATATAAAATATCAATCAATAGAATCCAATCAAAAGCATAATGAATTCTCTTGAAAGGCGTAATTAATTTTGACCTTTTCTTTAAGAATAGAATTACATGTAGATGATATTTTTCTAGTCCATATTTATGGTAATAAATAGTCATATTTTTTCACATAATGTCGGCCAATGATTCCAATAATCGGATTTTATTTTCGGCATTAATTTTATACATGTAAGTCTAGACATTTACCAGAAGGAAATGGATGACTTGTTATTGTGTTGGAAAGGAAATCGCTTTGCTAAAAGATTTCGCCTTCCGTAAGAGCATCATTCTGATAATATTACTTCAAGTAAATGGAAAAATCATGAAACTGTCTTCGTCTGAGTTCATTGTAAGTTACAAAAGATTGATAATTTGTGTTCAAGCAAGCACCATACCTTCTTTGTCTGTCATATTTTTGTCTCTGCCTTCATTATTGAAAAATGTTTCTTAAACATGCAGTAGTAAATCTCATACCGAAATCTCTTTGCCTTTTTCCTTCGCGTCTCCCTTAAACTTTGGAAAACAAATTATAGTTATTGCTTTATGACTCAGGAGAAAATAGCATAGTTAAAAAAATCACGTTTAAACTACTTGTGAAGATTATAGATGTCTGTGATTTAATTATACTTCTAAGGCCTTTGATCCACAAGTCCTCTAAGCCTCATTTCTTATTTGTCTATATTCGTATAGTCACGGGAGCTGAGCTGCTGCTCTGTGATTGTGATCGTATTGCAGCGATAATCAGCCTTGGGCGACATGGTGCTGTAATTTTTGTCCTCCTCGGTTGCAAATTTCGTTTCTAGCGGAAGTATTTGCGTGTTCCATGACCCTCTCCCTCTCTTTCTTTTAGGCCTTTAAGAACGACTTTGTGCGCGTGTTATTGTTTTTTCAGCTCCGTGCCTGAGGGTATGGCTGGGGTCTGCTCTCCCAGCCAAGCAAGTGAACTATTCACTAGAATGGATGTTTCTTTACTCGCAGTCACAAAGAAAGCTTAGACTTGTAAAGAAATGTCTCAAACTCAGATCTTTATCCAGTGTTCTGCCTAACAGACATACACAAAGCTTATGTTTTCTATAATTACAATCATTGTACGGTATTCTTGCTCTCATGGGTTAATACAGGTTAACATCTTTTACTGAATATTACTAAGTCTGCGGAGATCATTAGTGCTTTGGTTCTGAATGTATTCTAAGCTCGAGATCACAACAAAAGGCCTAGTCATTTGGCGAAAGTAATTCTGCGTGCGATGGAGAGTAAGTTTTTTTTCCTGGCTATATTAAGCCTGTGGTTTTCCATGATGTTGATCGTGTTAAGAATGGTACCATCCTATTTGCTTTAATTCTTTTCCTAAAACCATCATCATAACTGTCGCTATGATAGTCCCCCTCCTCCTCCTCCTCCTCCTCCCTCCTCATTCCTCATTCCTCCATCATCATCATCATCCATCATCATCATCATCATCATCATCATCATCATCATCATCATCATCATCATCATCATCATCATCATCATCATCATCATCATCATCATCATCATCATCATCATCATCATCATCAGCATCATCACCATCATTATAGTCATTACCATAAACAACTTCATTTTCTTCATTATCATCATTTTATCAACAAAAGTCAGTATTATTTTCATCATTCTGTTCATACTATTAGTCTAAACTGTGTGTTCCATTGAAACATTTCATTGTTTGGACTCTATAGATCGGTATCTGTTGTCGCAGATTAAAAAAATAACCTATTTTTCTAATTCTGAATGCATAAAATATATTTTGTTTTCATCTCAGTTTCATTCGAAACTCTCCCAACATTGACATAAATGCTCGAAGATTTGTTTAAGTTTTTACAATTACACGAATGTTGTTTTCCGACGATCAGTGTGGCATCTTAAGCTTTTTTGGCGTCACAGTTATTTTCTTAATTACCGACTGAGACTGACGTTAAGCGTTATTATGCAATCTTTAGAAAACTCAGTGAGAAAAAAGAAATTCAAACATTGAGGATTTTCATAACAATGGATTATACGCACTTTTCATGAAATGAATAGAATTGTCACGCCTCGACCCGTCCCTGTCTGCCTGGGCTAAACTGTGCCATGCAGTATTAATTAATGGCATGGATCTCTAAGCTATATGGAGACAAGAGAATCAAATACCGGTAATCAGGAACTTCAGAATTCTTTGCGCTAGTAGCATTCTCTCTGCATGGTTCCCTTTGACCATCCCTACTGTCGTCATGGGAGCCTACCATGATAAGCTGTTCACAGAATGCGCCCCACCTACAGAGAACCATAATGGACTCGATGTTGCGACGGGTGATCATGTCATCCCCACCGTGGTGACCGCCGCAGACGAGAAAGAAGATTTGAGCCCACTGACACCCCAACCCATATCCCATTTTGAACGGGCACTTTCCCTACGCCGCGATGCAAAGCGCAACAAGTCGTCAAGGCGGGGCCGAATTAGCAGCGTGACCTCGGCGGTTTCAGACGAATCTGGAGATGGAAGAGACCTTGAAGAGTTTGATTCCCTGGAGTTTTCGCCCTTGTTTGGCACACCACCCCCGGTCTCACACGTAGCAGAGCCGCGGGTGTTTCCCGCAGATTCTGCCTTAGCCGACATCCAGGCCGCCAGCCACAGAGGTATGGGAAGTTTGTCCAAAGTGGTGGAGGAGGACGACGACGATACGGAGAGCGGGATTGGATCTCCAGCCCCGGAGTGCTCGTCCAGGTTTAACTTCGAGCACTCCCGGCTGGCGCGCACTCACACTGTGGCGGTGTGTCAGCGGAGGCGGTCAGCCAGGCCCCCGCTGGCCTGGGAGAGGGACGGCAAGAAGCTCTTCTCTGATGACAGTCTCATGGTAATGCTTGTCTTTTATGATAATAGTCTGATGATAGTCTCATGGTAAAGGAAATCTTCTATGGTGATCGCCTATGATACAGAAATCTTTTCTGATCGTAGTCTGTGGTTATAGTGCTCTTCTCTGATGATAGTCTAGCTGTATGAGGCCATTTAGATTAACAGTTCATTCATCTACAATATGAGGGATATCAAAGAAAATGTAAGAATCCCCAAAACGTCTAGATAAAACTGTGTGTAAACAAGACACTTTCGATATCCAGAAATTCTCCGCCCAGGCGCCAGATATCTGGCGACGCTAGATATTTTCCTGCCGGCGGACTGTGGCACGTGGCACCTTGGGTGATGACAGGGCGGCGCCTTTGACCCTGCTCTAGGCGGGGTTAAATTTTCAGTCAACAAAAAAATGTTTAGCAGTCGAATCATAAAACAAATAACATATTCATGATCAGCGACTCAAAATTAGTAAAAATCCTCGCGAGAAGAGCCCAATAATGCCTATCTACGAAGCTTGAATTACTTTTGTATTTTGTTTTGTTTTTTTGCCATTACCCACGTGGCCCATCTCTGCATTTTGGAAACTTGGTGAAACAAAGTTTCAGCAGGTCCACTTCATTATAAACATCTAGATCTAACCCTAGCTCCTCCGAAATCAGAGCCGTTTTGTTTTTCCAGTAGGCCTACTATAACATTTGTGGTTTATACATATATATAGGACTAGCTCATAGGACTAGCTCATGGTCTACTAGTGCAATGTCTTGGTGGAATAAAAAAAGAGAATGTACTGAATTGTTATTGCTATAAACATGAGCTTGCGTCAGCCATTTTGTTGACGTTTGAATTTCGCGCAAAGCCGTTTTATTTTTCCAGTAGGCCTAGTATTATAAAATATACTAGGATTAGCTCATGGTCTACTGGTGCAATGTCTGGGTGGAATAAAGAAAAGAATGTACTGAAATTTATTGCTATATTATCCAAGTACATGAGCTTGAGTAAGCCATTTTCATCGACAAACAGTCAGTCAAACGATGACCCAGATAGAAGGCCTGGCAGTTCAAGTGAAACTTTGTTGATGAATTAACTGTTAATGTAAAGGGGCCTTAATAGCTTCTCTAGTGATATTTTTATGGTAATAGTTCTCTTCTCTGATGATCGTATGATGGGAATATTAGGCATCTCTTCTCTGATGATAGTTTCAATGTAACAGTACATTTTTTCTGATGATAGTCCTATGCAGTGATTTAACCTATTCGTTACCAGGAGAGTTATTGATATGCGCAAAATAATCCGCTGTGTAATTAGGCTGTAAGCTGTTTTGCTCTAAATTAGAAACGTGTTCCCCATTATGAAATTTTGCAATCATGTAGAATAATATGTCTACTTATAATTAGTGCGTCTATGGCGAAATCTAGAACAAAAGGCTTGCCCGTACCTCTTTTATTTGGTGAGGGAGATCAATAGCGAAAAGAGAATTGAGATGAAAAAGTGGGTAGTATAAGAATATCCTGATTATTTTTACTTTATTAAAGTTGTGTCAGCATGTTATGTGTTCTTTTTGTGATATGTAGTTACACTCATTACTCTTGTAATCTATTCTTTAAACCTACCTGCCTCTTTATCGTGTATTTACCCAACTACATCTATCAATCTATCTATCTATCTATCTATCTATCTATCTATCTATCTATCTATCTATCTATCTATCTATCTATCTATCTATCTATCTATCTATCTATCTATCTATCTATCTATCTATGTCTCTATCAATCTATCTATCTATCTATCTGTCTCTCTTGGTCTCTGTTTTTTAAGTCTCTGTTATTTCTCTGCTAATTTAGAAATTACATAAAACCATGATAGGATAATTATATTTTATAACCCTTTGGGATTTCTTTATATGAGATTCATACATCTATGTTTATATTCAAATTGTTGTTGTTTTTCGATAGTTGTTTGTCTTTCTTGGTCGGGTTTATTGTATGAGAAATTGATAAAAGTTACAGAAAAGTGATGTCACTATGGCGAAATATCTTTCCATTGCAATGGCCCAAACTTTTTGAAAGGGTTACCTTTTAACACACGCGCTATAATGTATTTTAATTACATGTATTATTGTTGTATTGTTATTACCAACCTAAACGCCCCATAACTAACTGCATTTTGATTTAAGAGTCGTTTGAAAATATATTTTTATTATAATAAGTGTGTAACAGATATTAAATTGTCTGTGTGAGCTTTTGCCTGTGTGTTCTTAAATTGTAAAATGCTTTGACCCATCTTTCATTCTATATCCTGTGGCTTTGACCTCGTTTCGGTGAAAAGGCTCTTTTTATTATTTTTTTTGTAATTGTTGTTGTTGTTGTTGTTGTTATTGTTGTTGTTAATGTTACTAGTTATGCTGCTTATGTTTTGTCTCAATTAATTAAAAGGGTGGACTGATTTGTCTCTCTTGGTTTACGAATCAACTCATTGTCCGCGGTTTTAGTGGTTTTTGTCGTTTGATCAATGGATTGGCTGTGTTGTCCCTTGTTTGTCTCGTGTGACGAATGACGGGCCATGTTGATTATGGTTTGTCTCATTTGATTAATCTGCGGACTATTTGTGTTCGTGGTTTGTTCCGTGCAATTAATGGGCCGTGACTTGTTGTTTATGGATTGTCTTGATTTGTGTTAGAACCACATTGATTGTAGTTTGTCTCTCTTTATTAATGGATTGAGTATATTGCTCATGGGTTGTCTGTTTGGGATTCTTGTGCTATTATAAAAATCGATTACCATCGGTGTTACTAAAAGATGCTGCTTCTTGAATCAGAATCTGCCGCTGTGGCTATAATTAGTAATAAGCGCCTGTGCTGAAATATCACTGCTGCTTTATAAAACAGAGATATCAATGAAACGGAACAACAAACTAAATACTTGTAATTTTACTATCTTGTTTACAGTTTTTTAGAATTTTTTTTAATTGAGCATCACAGCAAGGGACTGGTTATGAGATGGCTGTTTTGCACTGACACCAATTTGCTTTGTCTTTCTGCAGACTGGGTCCATCATGGGTCGCGAGGATGGAGACTACGCTGACGGCTACAGGTATAAGGCCTGGTCGCACGTGAACGGAGGGTAAGTGACCAAACGTTTGTATATATCGAGTTGAGTAGATTGACCAGCAAAATGAAATATATTGTAACAAATGGGAAAGTGGTACTTCCAATCAATGCATTGTTCGACTGTGTTGTTTGAAACACCTTGGTATAGTTTTATTCATTGAATAAAATTCAATGCGCTGTAGACGTAACACTGTGTTAACCTTGGAGATATATATATTTAATACAAAATATATGCATCTATTTTATACTAAATTATAATGTCTTAATTTTGGGTTACGAATTTTCATTAAAGGTGTGCTTTAGTAATGATTATGACATGCTTTATATTAAAAGTTACCATTGCCCATTAGTGGAAAGCAATAATATAGTTCCATCTGTTATCGTTTTAAAGGAAATGGAACTCAAAGTTTCTTGTAAGCAGATCAAACAAAGTTCTTTTGTTGAATTTTCATTTAAAAGTTGAATAAATAATGGGTCTAGAGTTGGAAAATGAGCAGTATCCGTACGCTAATTCTACTTTTCTAATCAATGGTTTTAATACTCTTTTTAAAACTCTTGTCAGACAGTTATCGTATATGGTACCCACATAAAATGATTTTGCACCTGTTTTGGTTGTTGGCAGTCCCAAATGAAAGCTGCTTAGTACTAGAATTTAAATAAATATGGAAAGGAGAATGAGACATGACATGAATCAATAAAGGGCAATAATTCCTTCTGCTTCAATGACCATAACATATATATGCTGTATTCTCTATAGAGGGAGGGAGAGAATTATCTCCCTCTCTCCGGTTTTAACGTCTCCTAGGTTCCCTTGGGGGATCCTATACGGCGAATATATATGCTGTAGTATGTATATCGTATATATATATATATATATATATACTGTAGTATGTATATCGCACCAGAAGTTACAGGGAACAGAGAGCGAGAGCGAGAGACAGAGACAGAGACAAACAGACAGGCAGGCAGACAGACAGACAGACAAACAGACAGACAGACAGCAAGACAGACAGACAGACAGGCAGGCATGCAGACAGACGACAAAAATACAGCAAGAGAAAGAAGGGCAGACAGAAAAGGCGTTCTTTTATTCTGCATTGTTGAAATGTCTCCGATTGTTTTGTTCCGTTTTATTTCAGAGTAACATGATTGCGTAACGGATAAACTTAGTTTTTGATTCACTTGTTTTGGTTTCCTTTCCTTCCTACATGGTTTGAATTATTTTGCTTCATTTCATAGGCCTCCTCAGTACAATCCGTTCTACACCAGCATTGACAGTATGCCGGAAATAAAGCCCAGAAGGAAAAGTATTCCGCTTGTTAGTGATCTGGTAAGTTCACGTGTTTTAATCGTGATAGGCCTAATTATTAATTTGCGGTTTTTATTGGTCAAGGTTTTGTCATGTCTATGTGATGTAAAAAGTGTGAAACTTTACTTTTAGCGAAATGTCGACACAGTCAACTTGCAGAAGTTGGTAGACAGAGGGATAAAAAAAAGAGGAAGAGAGCGAGAGAGAGAGGAAGAGAGAGAGAGAGAGAGAGAGAGAGAGAGAGAGAGAACTCGTCTTCTTTTTTCTCTCCTTGGAACAAAATACCTCATAATTATTTCTTTTTTGTTCAGAAAAAATGTATGTTCCAGAAAGTAATGAAATCAACCTAAATCAGTTTTGTCGATTTTGCACTATTGATAGGTTGTGATTCGAAATTCAATTGAAGTAATGTGCTGTGTTATACTTGTTTGCCTGTGGAGCTATTTTTGTTATTTGTATAACTGTGTTTATGGCGTTACAAGCACGAACATCATAGTACAAATCATCTAAACGAATTTGTAATGTTTTTTTTCTGCAAAATATCCGCACCAACTCACAAACCTCCTTTTATATGGAACGACATAAATACCCTTCTTTTATCTAGAAGCTGCATCATTTCTTGTATTGAAGGATTAATTTGTCGTACAATCTAGTGAACTTAGCACGAAATAAACTTGGATTTCCTTTTTTGTCCTTTGATTTATAAGCGACATCTTTGGGCAATTTATTTTTTTTTTTTTTGCAGTAACTGTTATTATTATTATTATTATTATTATTATTATTATTATTATTATTATTATTATTATTATTATTATTATTATTATTGATATGATTTCAAAATGTTATACTTTGTATTGAACGGCACGGTGAAAATGTCACCCTTCCACAATTCTCGACACCATTCTGTCAATGTGTTGCTGTAAGTCTTTGTTGTGCAATGTAAGTGTAGATTGACAATTTTTAGTAACATGTACAAAAATATTTAAAAGTTATAAAGTTTTAAAATATTTCCTCATTTTTATGTTTCTTTTTCAGGTTATGAAGGTACTTCAACTTAACTTTAATAGAAATAGAATGTAGATCTGGATTTGATGTGTTTCTAATTTATTTACAGCTTTGTAGAAAGAAAAAAAAGAATCGCTTTGCCTGTGGCTTTTTTTTCCTCAATAGTCTTCATTTACCTATTTACGTAATCATTGTAACTAGCACTGGACTTTTTGTTTTATTTTATTTGCCTCGTTCACTTCATTTTCTTAACTATATTTTGCCTTAAGCAAAGCTGTTTTTTAGTCTCGTGTTTTTTTTTATAATTGGTTTTTAACACAATTATAGTAGTTTCTTTTCAGTTTCCTTTTTCCGAATTTTAACCTTAATGTTTCATGACTATCATTTTTAGAGTAATATCGTCATTTTATTTACTACTCGCGTGGGTTTTTTAATCAAAGACCGCTTTCATACACTTCTTATTTGTGGGGGTTTATTTTTATTTTTAATTTTTTTTTTTTTCATATCTTTGCCACATGTGTTACTTGGAAGATTATTTTATTTTATTTTTTTTTTTGTATGAAATATATTTCTTAAATATTAAGGCAACTTTAAAGTTTTTAGAAAATCGGAACAAAAACCACCATTGTTATCATTATTTGTGTCATAAAACCTACTGATATAAACAAACGTTTTCAGTGACATGATATATTGCAATTTTCATCGCTTTTTTAAGGCCAAACGCTTGTGTTCGTTTTTTTTCTGTTTTTGTTGTTGTTTTCATTTAGCTTTTTTAGTAGTTTCAAAATGTCGGAAATGAATTAAATTTCATGACCAGAAAATCGATATTTAATGCATGCCAATATCACCACTAGCTGACGTTTCATGCGCACCTTCATAGTAAAACCCAATCGGTTTTAGATGTTGTTTTTATATTATTATTATTATTATTATTATTATTATTATTAATAACATCATTTCCACTTTTTAAACACAAGAACTTTATTATTAAAACTAAGCTGATTTTACTGTGTGGAGTACATGATTATTTTGATATATGTAATGTCTTGGTTGCTTTTCTTTCAATTTTTTTTTTTATCATTTTTAGTTTATGTTGATTTCTGTTGGGTTTTTTTTTACATCTAGTCAATTTTGTTCTCTAACTGGGTGTAACTTTCTTCAAGACTGTAGGTATTCCTTATTCGTATTTTGTAGATTCATTTTGTACTCGTGGAAACAAATATATACCTTTTTAAAGGTTTCGTAGATTTTTTAATTTTTTTATCTCGGGACATTTTGATTCCATCATTTTTTCCTTTTAATGTGTCGGATTTTTTAAATATGTTTTGCTAACTTTAATATTGATATATATTTTTGCTACTATGAAAAATGTTAACTTTTTTCGAATCTTCCGTTATGTTCTTTCATTCAAGGTAAAAAAAATCCTTAAAATGTTTCGCATTTTCAAAACAATGACACAAGAATACAATAAATTGAATAATTTTGAAACAATTTTATGGATTCTTGAAATTTGCACGATTTTGTTTAAATTGAAAACTGGAATGTTCCCTAATCTTTGGTTATGAACCAACATGTATTGTATTTAGTCATATTACATTTCGAAATGAAAGCTTTACCTACATATGGCATGTAAGTATTGGCTGCATTTTCATAAGATGTTAAAGAAATGCTCGTTGGACTTAATCCCGTATATGTAGCAAAGGCAATTTTCTTTTTATCGAGGAGTAGAATTAGATCAAGTATGTACCATAAGTATTACGGCTGTTTTGTTTCAATCGGGCCATCGTACTAAATCTTATTTTATGTATAACTTTAGGGGTGATTTATATAAAGTGATGTCTTGCGGCAAAACGAGATAAACGCCAAATTTTAAAATTTCTGGAAAACCACTACCCATCCATTCCATTGGGTGTTTTTCCATCGCTCTAAATGTTATTTTACGTATGTAACACCCGTTTGTTTTGATCTAAGGGTAGATTTAGATAAAGTGTGTGGTTTCAGTTTTACAAATGTCATGTTTCCATCGTCAGAGCTTGGCGGCCAAGAGGAACGCTGGCGTGTCCTCGGCTATGGCGGCAAGGCAGTCGCTCAACGACGAGGAATTGGTGAGTTCGATTGTACAAGGGTACTCCAGGGGGTCAATGGGCTAGTCGTGAGAAACAGAGTAAAGTTATTTAGGTTTAAGTTGGGGACCATAGCAGTCTAAATAAAAATACAATGATAATGCAGTTAATGAGACTGTGGATAGTGTTTTGAAAAGTAAGAAGGAGAAGAAGAAGAAGAAGAAGAAGAAGAAGAAGAAGAAGAAGAAGAAGAAGAAGAAGAAGAAGAGGAAGAAGAAGAAGAAGAAGAAGAAGAA